>OY723385.1:6823191-6844464 GCA_963210295.1 Ophion ellenae | reverse complement strand
TTTTGGGTGTAGTTCCAAAAAGCGGATACCGAATTTCGATCTGAAATTTGGGATACACCTTCATTTTAATGCTGTAAAACTTGCACGAATAGAATTTTTGGCGACGTGCAATAGTTTTCGAGTTATCGATTTTTGAAAGTTATTTTTTTACCGCGCTCCTATTTATAGCTGACGGGCGCAGCTCTGGCTATATCTCTATATATGCTATCGCGCTCTCCGCTTTGTGTGGATCTTCGTCAAGTTTGGGCCGTAGAAACCCTCTCTCTATCGCACCCGCGGCCGGTTACCAAGCATTATGAGGTACTAGAAAATGGAAAAAAGGTTTTCAAACGCCAAAATCCAAAAGAAAATCATACAAAATCCCAATAAATAAAAACTCGCCAAAAATCAAAAAGATCAGAAATTAAAGAAACGAAGAATATTAAAAATTCCAAAGAGATTTAATGCTAATAAATGAACCCTAGAAATCTATTAAACCTGCAGAGAAATGAACTGGGGAAGAACAAAAAAAAATTATCTATGATGCTCGGTGTCGTCAATCAATTTTCCAAATGAAAATAATTTCTTATTCACCAAAATTAACCTCGATTTCATAATTTCATATTTCATTCATTAGCCCCTTCAATTTTTCGGAACATTAAATTCGTAAAAATGTCCAACAATATTCTAACGATGAGGGGCCAAGAAAATAAAAAAATTCTCCAATAAACATACGCTTGACGTTTTCTTCGAATTCCGTCCACTTTTCCGAATAAAAATAATTTCTCATTCAGAAAAATTAACTGGAAATCTCGATTTCACAATTTCATATTTGATTCACCAGCCCCTTCAATTTTTCGGAAAAACAAATTCGTAAAAATGTCCAACAATATTCTAACGATGGAAGCAAAAAAATAAAAAATTCTCCAATAAACATACGCTTAACGGGTTCCCTTCGAGGTTCCTTCCGTTGCTCTATAATAACTTTTGTCGGCATACGAGCCTCCCCGTATCGGCTGATCGGTTCGGCTTCGTATATCCGCGTGGATTTCTACAAAACCTGCGAGTGTTCGTAATAGACGATAAAACAAAAAGGGAGGCAATTCGCGATTACGTGGATGGGTGGTTCACCGGAGGCGCCTACATTCACTGGCTATAGCCTGCTATTATTGATTTTCGCGCAGCGACCTTTTGTACCTCAAATATGCGTAGTTAATAAATGTATATCCATATATATTGGAATGTAATGACGGTGTCACGTGTATAAATCGGACTTCCTTGCTCACGTATATACGTAAATAATAACAATAATCATGATTATAATAATAATGATGATACAGAACACGAAAAACAATTTTTATATTTGTATATCGTTTCGTACTTGATCGCAACGCCAGCTGTGATAAATGCAGTAGTAACAATCATTATTATGAAAACAGAAATAAGAATAACGCGATGAAAATAATAAAAATTATGAAAAAACAACGATGATACTAACGATAATGACAATAAAATAATATGAAAAACAATTTTTTGATATCAACGACAACAACAATATTGTGGACTGTTATGGGAATTGCGGATGCCAATCGTAGGGAAATAAGGATACACGAATCAGTTAAGAGAAAAATGGAATATATGTATATATATACAGGGTGTCCTGTTATGAATGGATAATCCTGTAACTGTCGATAGGTCAGATCATGTCCCACTCAATTCTGCAATTTCAGTTTAGTAAAAGTCCCACGGTTTTCGAGATAAAAATCATCTGCTTTTGGTTTCTCGCATGCCATTTCTACAAATGATAACTTTTTTTAACCGATTTTTTTTTTAATACTCTTAGTTATTTGTTTTATCTAGAAAAGTCTTCTTTTTAACCTTAAATGTTGAGGAAACTTTACGAAAAAAGATCTTATGCAGAATTTTTATACATACCAATTCAAACATCTGACTTTGATACACTGAGAAAAAAACCAATTGAATCAAAAAAATATATTGGTTGATCCAAATAAATGTGCTGCGCGGAGTGCCACCGATATATGAGATTGTTACAATACTATAAAATATTGGAAAATGTTATTGATTTTAATAACATATCATTTTGTTTGAAAAAGCTCTTCTGTTCTCTGAATATCTACATTATCCTTCAAATGAAGTTATATTCTATTGACATCATTCTATATACAATCCGTAGATGTATGGATGGAATAATTAAGCGGTTGCTACAGAATCTTTCATTTCGTACAAAAATATAATCAATAGAATTAATTATTTCTTTACTGCATCGAAACGAATATGCCATGGGACATAAGTTTTTCAATTTGTTTTAAATCTTAAATAAAAAGTGAGCATTAGAATGATCATCGACGATAATAGTGGAGAGAATATCAGATATCCAATGGAATATCCATGGAGATGATATCAGATATTCAACTGATAAGAACAGATACTACACTTTGATCTTAGCCACAGGCCAAGAAGCGATACACTTTGGAGTTTCTCCGGCGTTTAAGTAGATTTTCGGTTCGCGCTACGCTTACGAGAAACGAGCGCGCGTGCGGCTTCTAGCGGTTACTCCGAGAACTACGAATTTCCTCACACCTATAATTTCGGTGGCGCTCGGCCATGATTTGGTTGAATTTTTTTCAACCAAATGCGCAAGAAACAAATTTTATTTCCGCATAATTTCTTAACCAATTCAGACATTTGCTTAATATTTTTCAATCAATATAAAATATTAATATTTTAACGAATAATTTACTTGGAAATCAATATCGAATATGGCGAAAAAAATTAAATAACATATTTACACAATTGACATTTTATCTGAATCAAACGAGCGAAATTTAATGTTTCTTGTGTACTCGAATCAACAATATTCATGTTATGAATTAAAACGCTTTTTTTGTTCGTTGCAGAAAATGCGATCAAAACTGTATAATTTGTTCGCGATAATGTTTTAGATAGTTTCAATGATATATATTTTTCTCGGCTAACAATGTATCTTTTGAATGAAAAAAGTTTTAATTTTATCATGTTATCAAAGTCAATAGCGTTTTGTTTGGACTAATAAATCCGATTATTTCGACCAATAATTTTACAATTGAATCAACGAAATTTCATTCAATAACACCAATGATATTGGATCAATGATTTTTTTCTCAGTGTATCCTGCGGTGTAAAAAAATGTATTACGCATATCGTGCCAATTACTTCAAAAAGGTGCTTAGTTATTGTCGATTCATATCATTTGTAGAAATGGCATGCGAAAGACCAAAAGCAGATGACTTAAAAAAAAAATAATAGAAAGCTCACAATCTCGAAAACCGTGAGACTTTTACTAAACTAAAATTCCAGCATATAGTAGGATATACTCTGACTTATCGACAGTTGCAGAATTATCCATTCATAACAGGACACCCTGTATATAAATATTATATATAATTTTGAAATTAACCTTGCGACAGCTCTAGCCGGTCAATAAATATTTAGTGGTCGCCCAAGAGCTTCGAAATTTCCAATCTTCGCCAATTTTTTTTTACTCATCCCATTCATAAATATGACGATTTGTAAAATTTTCTAAGGAATTAATCGTTTTTCTTTACAAACAGATTTTTCAAAGTTTCCTCACACTACAAACCCAAGAATTGTAACCTTTGTTCTCATAAAATAATTCTTTAAAGCTCTTGTCCGTGAACAAAATCATAGGTCCCCCGTTTTATCGGGTTAGAAGTGTGAGCTACATTTGAAAAATTCGTTTCTCAAGAAATGAAAGATTAATTGCTTTCAAATTTTTAAAATTTTTACAAAGTGTTAAATTTATGAGTAGAGAAGAGAAAAAAATTCGCGGCAATTGGAAATTTCGAAGCTATTGAGCAATAACTAAATTTTTATTGGCCGGCAAGAGCTTTCGCGAGATTAATAAAAAAATTATTGAGCTTAAAATTCATGGACGAGAAGAGAACGAAAAAAAAATCGTTTTTTAAATGAAACTTGCATTTTTGGGAACCTTGAGCGACGTCTAAATATTTTTTGACCGCTCGCAGATTGCGCTAATTTTTTTTTTTTTTAAAGAAGATAATCGGATGGCGAGAAAAGGGAAAACAAAATAAAGCTCAAATTTGGGCCACCCTAATATATATATATATATATATATATATATCTTTTTTCTCACCATCCGATCTTCTTTAAAGAAAAGAAAAGAATTTGGCGCGAAATCTGCGAGCGGTCAAAAAATATTTAGAGGTCGCTCAAGCCTGCCAAAAATTCGAGTTTCATTAAAAAAATCGATATTTTTTTTTCGTTCTCTTTTCACCCATGGATTTTAAGCGTGATAAAAAACGGCGACAAAGCAGCGAATAAAAGGGATCTTGCTGCTTTCTGTTTGGCAGCAACATCTATGGGCCGTAAACGGTGGTGGAAGGCAAGCTTGGAGCTACTCTTGCTCTGCTTTCTGCCGCAACTCGTCCTCGGGGATGGCGAAGTCGGTAAGTGGCTCAAAATTTTATGATACTTTTTAAAATATTTTTTTTATATTTAAATAGATTGTGCTTTTTTTGTTTTTATTGTTGTTTGCTTTTCGCTTTTTTGTTCGTTACTCATCCCCGGGGATGACGAGGTCGGTAAATGCCTCAAAATTAATATTAACCTATTTCTCTTATTTGTTATTTATTTAACCCAATTTTGGGTCATCAATCATTAAATAACCCAACACTGGGTCATTTTTACCCAGACGAATTTGAAATACAATGATCACTTCCCAAAAATGTAAGTTTTCAATAATTTTTGACAATTCATTTTTATTTTTTACAATTCGGTTTTGGCAATTGCTGACTTTTTTTAAAATAAAAAACGACCGGAGAATTGTTGATGGCAGGTGGATGAAGTTACTATCCGGGTGGCTCGACCCAGCGTGTCTAAATCGTGACCAAATATAAGAGTGTCAACGAAGGGTTGAATAAATTGTGTTTGTTTTTCGGTTCTCGCTTTTTTGTTCGGCTACTTCGCTATTCGGGGCTCCTAATATTCTCTGTTTTCCTATATACACCGATGAAAAAATCCATTGAAATCAGCAAAATTCGTTTATTTCATACTTTGTCAGCCCCGGGGCGGCGAAGAGCCGAAGAAACAAGAGGGGATGTATCGGTAGTGGGGGTTAACGGTAACGGAAGTGCGTCATGCCAGCCATTTTGAGGCGGCACTTTTTGTGACGTTTATGAGCGCCGTCTACAGCCACCTGTTGCAGTCTGCAGACATGTTGGCGTCAGACGCGACACATAAAATACGTGGAGTTAAGGGGAGGTACCTGAGTAAAAGCGAGAAAAACAGGTAAACATTGGAAATTTTTTTCTCAAAAACTAATGTTTCGATTGGATCCGGTTTTTTAAAATTGGAAAATATGTACATTGAGGTATGTTTAGGAATTTTTTAAAATAAATTCGTTGACTGGAAGCGATTCAAACGCGATTATCTCGAAACATAGTTTTTTAAGTCGGTGCCAGTATCTCGAAAACGGCTTGTCCGATTTTGTCCAAATTTGGATACAATATTCTTCGATAGTTTTTCTCGTTCGCCACGTAGGATTTTTTTTTGAAATTTTCATTTTTGACGGAATTGCGACCGTTTTAAATTAACATTCGTTTTTCGTTCGCAATTTCCGACGATTTTGGATTGCATACACATTGCATCAAAAAAGCAATGGTTCTATCAAATGAAAAACCCCTATGTGGCGAACGAGAAAAACTATCGAAGAATATTTTATCCAAATTTGGACAAAATCGGACAAGCCGTTTCCGAGATGCATCCCATGTAGAGGTCGCCATGAGTTGCCCAATGTTACGATCAGGCCATTATTGGGACCATCGTGTAAGCCAACAAAAGCGAAATAATATTGGCCCATTACTGTTCCGCTCTAAACTGAAAACTGGTACAATATCGGCCCATTACTAAAGATTATCCTGGCCCATCTTTCAAAACCAATAAACAGCAGTGATAGTTGAACTAAATTTGCCAATCCTAAAGCTGGCAATCCTAAAATACTGGCTATTACATTGGCCCATTATTGGCTCGTTGTAAATTGAAAACCGACACAATATCGGCCCACAGTTAAAAGCTATCATGGCCCATCTTCTAAATTCATTAAAAAGTCATGATAGATAAACAATATGTGCCAATTTTTAAACTGGTGATGCTGAAGTACTGCCAATTACATTGGCCCATTATTGTTCCGTTATAAATTGAGAACTGGCACAATATCAGCCCATTACTAAAACCTATCCGGGCCCATCTGTTAAAACCAATAAACAGCCGTGATAGTTCATCGAAATTTGCCAATTTTAAAACTGGCAATGCTAAAATACTGGAAATTACATTTAATTAATCTAAGCCCTTTATTGGCTAAATGGGTCAGACCATACCTGCTTTTATTTTATTTAAGCCTTGGGTTATTCATTATCTGTATATTGTGCCAGAATAGGCGAATAACTGGCACGTCATATATTAATCGTCTATATTTTGTAGTTCGGTTTTTGTAATCAAGTCTTGGCCTATTATTGGCATTTGTAAATAACCAACATAAGTAAGTAAAATATGCCAATTTTGAAACCTGTCATATACGCAAATCACAATTTGTTTCAAGGTTATTCCATGAAATATGTATCCATAAGGACCAATCTCGGGCCAATCTTGGCCCGATATAGGTTGAATATTTATCACGCACTCAAACAAACCCAAAGAAACCCACGGCCCAATATTCTAGGTAGACTAACTTCTAGATAGACCAACTGTGAAGGCCCATCATAGAGCCAGTGGTCAATTTCTACATAGGCCCTTTAAGAGGGCCCACATAGGGCCAAGCGCAATCACCAACATTGCCGCTACAATGAATTAAATCATTGGCCCAATAATTGTTGGCTCTGTTGGCCGATATCGGGCCGTTCTTATCATTTCTACAAAGGCACCTCATTGGTAAATACTCACGGCCCAATATTCTAAAAAAGCTAACTGCGAAGGCCCTTCCCAGGCCCAACGGTCAATCTCTACATGGGATCTGGCACCGATTTTGAAAACTATGTTTCGAGATAATCGCGTTTGAATCGCTCTTAGTGAACGAATTTATTTTAAAATATTCCTAAACATACCTCAATGTACATATGTTCCAATTTAAAAAACCCGGATCCAATCGAAACATTAGTTTTGGAGATAAAAATTCCCGAAGTTTACCTGTTTTTCTCGCCGTTTACTCAGGTACCTCCCGTTAAGGGGTTTTCTCAATTTGGACGCTATAAAAGGCCATTATCATGAATTTCTTTGATAGGTTTATATTATAGATATTGATATCAAAGTTTTCAAACTTAATAAATACACTTTCGAAATACATTTTTTTTTAAATTTCATTTATTTAAGATACTATTTATAGACAAAAATGGTAGTTAAAAAATGTCCTAAAAAAATTGTAGTTCTGCGCTCTTGATGAAATCTCGGAGATGGATCATCCGAAACAAAAAAATCAAGCGGTTTTAGATTCGGTATGTTAATGGCTAGAGCGGATATCATACGATTTTTTATATATGCAGAAATAACAAAATGGCGGACACTTTTCGAAAAAACGTTTTTTTTTCATCGTTTTTGGCAAAAAAGTAAACATCGAAATTTGAAATAATCCTTAATATGCGCTGTAGCTGTAGTTGTAACGAATATGTGCTTGAAATTTCCTAAGGATCGGTTCGGTAGTTTCGAAGATTTTATCATCAAGCCGTCGAAAAACGTTATTTCGAGAAAAACGCGTTTGAAGTTTGTTTGGGTTACATATATACATACATTTTTTTAAAATGTATTTCGAAAGTGTATTTATTAAGTGTAACAACTTTTATACCAATATCTATAATATAAACCTATCAACAAAATTCACGAAAATAGCCTTTTTTACGGTCTAAAGTGAGAAGACCACTTAAAATTCGAGTTAAAAAAGAAGACTTTTCTACATAAAACAAAAAACGGAAAAGTATTTTTTTAGAAACCGGGTCAAAAAAAGTTATCATTTGTAGAAATAGCATGCGGAAAACGGAAAGCAGATGATTTTTAGCTCGAAAAATCGTGGGTCTTTTACTAAACTGACATTCTAGCATATAGTAGGCCACGATTTGACCTATCGACAGTTCTAGGATTATCCATTTATAACAGGACACCCTGTACATGTGAAACAATATGATAAATTTTCGATTTGCTAATTAAAATACTGATTACTCAAATACATTTTTTATTCGATCGGAATAACAATACATTTGAATTAAAGACACATTCACTATACGCAAATAAAGATATGTTTTATTCAAATATATTTTTTATACGCTTAAAAGAATAATGCATTTCAATCGAATATTTATTTATTTAGTGGGGCAACATCAAGGAATACTTGATGCAAATAGGAGAGCATCCAAAATAAATAAAATCATAGTAGGCCACTAAGCAACGCAAACAATTATTTGTCTTTAATAGATTCAAGTTAAATAAATCAAGTAGACTTTGTTAAAGTGTCTGAACACGATTCGCTGTGTATTCGTATAGTGTTGAAAATTCTAGTGAAGAAAGAGAAGCGGCAAAGTTGTGGAGATAATAGAGTGTACATTATGGATTATCACCTGCGCCACAAAGGGAAGATATGGCAAAGTGTTTGTGTGTGTGTGTGCGTGTGTGTGTACAGGGTGTCCCAGAACTGAATGCGTTCCCTGAAATGGGGGGTTGGGGGTGAAATTCTGAGTGGATTGATATAAGCATGTATGGGTCTCAGATCAACCCCTGAAATATTATTAATTTTTTAAGGCGGGCACACCTGATTGGCCCGCCTTAAAAAATTAATAATAATTCAGGGGTTGATCTGAGACCCACACATGCTTATATCAATCGACTCAGAATTTCATCCCCCAACCCCCCATTTAAAGAAACGCATTCAGTTCTGGGACACCCTGTATATTCATACGGTTCGTTACTAGTTATAACTTACATCCTAACTTTAAGAAACCCTGTAAAATATCAACGAGGGCATACCTTGGAAATGAATAAATACATATACATATATATATATATTTACAATTTAAAAATCACTGTACGAAAAAACTCATGAATGAAAACGAAAGGTATCCTATTTCAAAATAACATGTGAGCCATCTAAACGTCGCCACTTTGAATTCTGGACCAAAAAAGATTATTCTAAACGTCCGCCTTTGAACCCTAAAAGTTTTGTTATACTCAATACTTGATCGGAGCAGTATTTTTCGAGATAATGTATATATACAGGGTGGACCATTTAACGTGACCACCCCAAATATCTCCGTTGCCTTTAGAGTGACGAAAAAATTGTCAGGAGGTAATTTGACTGATTTCAAAGTGCTAATATAGTGGTGAGAAATTTATTTTAGTCAAGGTCATAGTTTTTGCGTTCTCCAGGTCATTAATGGTTTTTCAAATGGGAACGTGTTTTTTTTTACTAAAACGTTGTAGCTGATATTCAGACGAATCCAACGACCTATCAAATCATGACCTTGAAATGATGTTTCACCAAAACACATCGTGATGATATTGACAATAAGAATATCCGAATAATGTAATTGAATTTTTTGTGCAGAAAATTTATTGTAACAAATGTTCGAAGTGATGACCATTAACCTCGACACATTTTTGAAGTCGTCGGATGAATTGATTCTATTGACCTTCGAATAGTTTCTGGTGTGATAGCGGCGCAGGCTCTTGTAATTCGTTCTCGCATGTTCGACTTTCTCTGCTTGACAGTACAATACCATTTTCGATACGGTTATTACATGTTACTTTGGATGGACACACTTGTCTACTGATTCTAATTTTGGTAGATGGTAAACATTCTTCACTTTACTACAGTTTTACTACCTTATAATGCCAGTATTTACAAACATCAGAAACATCTCCGACTATTGACATTATCGTATCCGTTGGATAACCTGCGCTGCTATCACACCAGAAACTATTCGAAGGTCAAGAGAATCATTGATCCGACATCTTCAAAAATGTGTCGAGGTTAAGGCGAGAAATCCCTCTAGGAGCGTGAAAAATAGGTATTTTTCGGGATTTTTTTTAGAGGGCATGAAAGGATCTGATTATTTCCAAATTTGGACATGAGTTTATTATAACTGTCAAGTTTAAAAAAAAAATCTTTTTTTTGGGATTACCAACTAAATGGCGGTGTTATTAAGGGTCTTCGGACGCCTGTTTTCCGCGACATCGAAAAGTGCTGCAGTTGTCACTCTTTTTCTGTTGATCTGAAAAAGATTTAATAAGTGTCATTCGTTTACTGACATATTAAGGGGAAGGATATATCCAAATAACGACGAAAAAGTGCAAAATTGAAAATTTGGGAGTTTTTTTACTCCAAAGTTCGAAATTTCGACGATTTTTCGACATATTTGACCCAAAAAAAAATATTTATTTACACGCTACCTTTCAAACTTTAAAAAGTAGTTTCGAGATAATCGCGTTTAAAGTTTCAACATGTGACTCGCTACCTGACCGCATGCTGTCCCCGCACTCTAGACTATATGCGATAACTCCGCAAATATTCAATATTTCGAGTTTTCCTTTGGTCCGTATATTCTTTGGGTATCATACTTTCGAAATATGTAATAAAAAATCGATTTTTTGAATTCTAGAGGGATTTCTCGCCTTAAGGGATTAGGCCACTCTAGAGGCCGAAAAATAGGCTTTTTGGGGATTCTTTTTCTCAGAAAAACTACAAAATAAATCGAAATTACAAAAAGGGTGTTTATCTTACATATCAGTGACGGTATACAATAATTTTTCCGAAGCGATTAATTTCAAAATGGCGGCTGTGCAGCGTTTATCTCAAAACTGCATTTTTTAAGGTGGCCGGAAACATAACTCAGACAATTTTCACCCGATTCACTTGAAATGTTGAATATATCTTGAAAAATACATTGTCTATGGAAGTACGTAGGATTTTTTCTTATATTCCATAGTTCATTTGTTATTAACAATTATCTGACGATTTTTTAGGCAAATTTTTCACTTTCCAAACATTTGAAAAACCATTGATGACCTTGAGAGCGCAAAAAGTATGACCTTGACAAAAATGAATTTTTCACCACTGTATCAGCCCTTTGAAATCAATCAAATTACCTCCAGACCTTTTTATCGTCAGTCTAAAGGCAACGGAGATATTTGGGGTGGTCACGTTAAATGGTCCATCCGGTATATACACAAGGTGTCCTGTTATGAATGGACAATCCTGAAAATGTCGATAGGTCAGATAATGTCCTACCATATGCTGGAATTTCAGTTTAGCAAAACTCCCACGCTTTTTGAGATAAATATATGTGTGTGTGTGTGCGCGTGTGGGGCTGTGTGTGTTTGTGTTTTTTTATTTTAAAAAGTATTCCAATTCTCGCAATTTCGAGCATTCATTTAAAAATAATAATAATAAAATAAAGAATCTAAAACGTATTTCATTCGGAAAAGTGAAAACGAAGAGAAACAAGAAACCCAATTGTCCGACCATTCATCGTTTTTTTCCCTCGTCGCGAACTGTCCAAGCTTTACGAGTTCTGTCTACTGCGTCACGAATGAATACCTTTCGTCCTAATCCCGCCATTTCCATTCATTCTTCGATCTCCCGCCTATTGCCGGCCACTGTCACGCCAAATGCTGCGATAAATATTTCATCATTCGGTTGCACGAGACGAACTTCCATTCGCGGGAATTCTCGATTCAATCTGCCAAGGAGTCAATATATACATCGTCCATAGAATACGCGTCACTCCATCAGGATCCAAGTTTATTGCCATTCGGAGACCCATCTTAAAAAAATACCCGTATAAACCGCTTGATGCTTTCAACGTTTTTTATTTGTGTTCCCATTATTTTGCATTGACGCAGAAAATCATTTGGGTTTCTCATAATGAATAAAATTACGTATTTGTACAACATATTTGATATTGGAAATAATTATTATAACGCTAATGAGAATAATGAAAATAATAATCGTGATCATTATAAACAAACCCAAAGACCACAACTGTGATAATAATCATAAAAAATCGATACGTACATATGTGCAATGTATTAAATAAATACATAATTATCAGGTACAATTACATATTTAAATATTAGGTGTAGTAAAAAGAAATCCGTTATTTTTGCCTTCAATTGCGTGCAAACCCGGGAAAAAAGGTTCATGTCTGAGTGGATATGTTCATATATGTATCAGATATATTTATATCTGACACTTTACAGTATCATGTATGATTAGGTCTGATCATATTCCACAGCATATATGCATATATAAGATCATATCTGATCAAATACAGTATCTGGCCTGACCATATATGAACTCACATCTGTTTATATCTGGCTAAGTACCAAGGCGAGTAGGTACCGTAAATTCGTATCTCAACATACAAGATGTTATATGTGAACGTATCTGTTTATATAAGACCATATTCGATCACATACGGTAACAGACTCTGCTATATAGATCTCATATATGTTTTCATCTGGTCAGGTACCAAGGCGAGTTGGCAGCGTGAAACCATATCTGAACATATATGATGTGATAAATGAGCAGGCACGTTCATACAAAATTTTATCCCATCAGATACGATACCGAACCTGGAAGATATACGAAGTCTTATACACTCATAACTTATCGTATATGCAGTTCAGTTGTTCACACATGAAAACATCTGAATATGTGAAACGATATATGAGGATATGAGACGATATCCAATCAGATATGGCACCTCACCTGACTGTATTATATGTGATCATGTGAGTTACTATAATATTGTCAATTATCAACACGTCAAGTGATGACGTGTTAATAACCCCGCTCTATATATGTAAACATATTAATATCTTCGTGACTGCACTAACAAGATTAGATCTGTCTCAACAGGGTAGGATTTGCTCTGATATAGTCGGAATCATACCTGGTCTGATAGTTCAGATAAACTATGATTCTATCATATGGGCAGGTCTATTGTTTATAGATGTCCAGGTCTACTGGGGTCCACGGTATTTTATTCTTATACGGACAGACAGATCTGGTCCAATAAGATCAGATTTGCCTGACATGACAAGATCTGGCCCAATAAAATCAGATCTACCTGACATGATCAGATCTGGCCCACTAAAATCAGATCTGGTTCGACAAGATCAGATCTTGCCTGGGGATTGGATCTGGTCAGACCTGCTGCGATATGGACGGGTCTGCTCTCAAAATTATCAAAATGGCTCTGATATGATCACACATGCTCAGATATAAGCATACATGATCCGTCATGACACTACATGAACAGATATGGCCATTTTTCTTGTCGGATCATATCTGATTCTACAGATATGATTCAGGTATATTCGGATGTGAACGTTTTTTTCCCGGGAAAATAATGTATTTCTTTCACTACACCTAATACATTGATTACAGGTACGATTTTCACTATTTTTTTAACGGATTATTACTAATTTTGTTTCTTTACGAATTATTAGTAGCTTTTTTTTTTAACTCAATATCACTAATCTTTTTAGACTCATTATTAATCATTTTTCTAGTCATACGAATTTTTCACTGATTATTACTAATTTTTACTAATCGATTACAAAAATCGATAAATCGTACCAACCGCTTGACGCTTTTAACGTTTGTTATTTATGTTCCCATTGTTATCGTTAATGCTGAAAATCATTTGGGTTTGTCATAATGAATAAAATTACGTATTTGCACAACATATTTGATATTGGAAATAATTGTTATAATAGTAATGAGAATTATAAAAATAATAATCGTAGTAATATTACTCATCATTATAAACAAACCCAAAGAGCACAACTGTGATAATAATCATAAGAAATCGATATGTACATATGTGCAATGTAATAAATAAATATATAAGTATGAGGTACAATTATATAGATACAGGGTGTCCAATAGGAAGTTGCTGAAACTAATCGACTGTCATTTTAAAACATGAGCACAGAATCAGAAAAGCCAATTTGCTTCAAATAGAGAAAACTCTGCAGTTTTGAACGCACATAAATAAAACCCAGTCAAAAATGTTTTATGTCAATTTATTACATCTTATAAAAATAACGAAAAAGTACAGTGATTAATGATAGATATTGTCGAAGTGCGAACCGTTAGATTGTGCACAAAAATCAATTCTCTTTTGAAAACTGTGAAAAACTGTGCCTAACATATCCTTCGTAATACCGCGAACCACTTCCTGGATGGCCGCGATCAGTTCTTCTACTGTGCTGGGGTTTTTAGCGTAACAATGATCTTTAATGTAACCCCACAAGAAAAAACCACAAGGGTTCAGGTCCGGTGAGTACGGAGGCCATTCTAGTCCGCCTTGAGCAAATTTAGGGTACCCCAGACCGATTACTCGAGTCCCATATACGCGATGAATAGCTCGAAACACCTCAGGAGTCCGGTGCAGCGTCGCTCCATCTTGCATGAAGTAAAAATTTTTAACCATTCCCCTCTTTTTTGCATAAGGGAAGAATTTCGTTTCCAAAAGCTGTTTTTAACTCTTTCCTGTTACCGTAGATTCCAAGAATTGCAAATAAATTCCTTTTACTGAAATCGCTGCCCATGCCGTTACTTTCTGTGGATGAAGGGACTTCGCTAGCGATATGTTGGGATTTTCCGTTCCCCAAAACCGGTAATTTTGCTTGTTACGTACCCATTCATCCGAAAATGTGCTTCATCGGAATAAATAATCAATTTCTCATTAAGTTCTTCGGCTTCAAACATTCCCGTAATAGTGTTACAATATTCGATGCGTTTCGTCATGGCATGTTCAGTTAACAATTGATGAGTGCTTATTTTGTACGGATGAAACTTTGAAAAATATTTCAAAATGTTGTGTAATGATGATTTGGTTATTTTTAATGCTTGAGCAGCTTTCCGAATCAAATCATTTGGATTTTGTTTGAAATAATTCTCAACTTCGTTGATCTTCTCTGGTGTGGTCACCATAACAGATGGACCTGGCAACTCGTGTCTACGGTCCTGGAGTGTACCATACTTCACGAAGTTATCGATTATCCTACAAAAATTAACGTAAAATTACTTCAATGCAGTTTAATTGAATTGAAACACAAATTGTGTGATAGATGAATATGAATAAATATTCAATTCTTACCTTTTCAGAGTGTTTTCGCTGGCAACCCTATGAGTTCCAAACTTAGTACGAAACCCTCTATACGCATTACTATAAATTTTTCCCCTCGAGAACAAGCACTCAATAAGATATACTTTTTCTTCCGTGGTGAGCTCACTCATTTTGACGCGCGCGTACTTGCTTCAACCACGGCTAGAATAAAACTGCGGGGCCTCAGGTATGCGCCTTAGAAAAAGGGACCCCTATTGAATTCATGGAGGGAAGAGACACTTATCTAGTTTTAGCAACTTCCTATTGGACACCCTGTACGTTGATTACATGTAGGGCAAGATGGGGTACAGTGTCACGTTTTTTAAACGAATTTTTACTCTACCAAGGTAGTCTGATTAGAAAAAAACGTCATAACCGATTTTATACACCTATGGGCGTACAATGCAGCTCCCATTTTTTTGCAAAACGATTAAAAATACAAAAATAATGGGATGAACAAAAAATTGCGACTTGGCTCATTGTACCCCATGGGTGGGGTACAATGTATCGTATAGGTGGGTACAGTGTGTCAACCACTGCGAAATGTAGGGTACAATGAGGCCGTTGAAACTCTTATATTTCTCTAACATAGATCACAGAAAATGAAAAATAAAAAAATCCAATTAAACATCAGTCATATTATTTTTAATTTATAAATTTATTCATTATGAATAAATTTTGATTTGAGAAAATAATTAAAGTTATTTGTTTATTTATCATATTTATTTGTGTCATAAGCATCAGTGATGTTATTTGTTTTGTTCTTATTCTTATTATTATTGTCAACATTATGATGAGACTAGAATAATAATGAAAATAAGTTTCGAAAATAATTTATACAATTTCATTAAACATATGGCATGGGAAAAATGTCAATTTGTTTACAATCGATATTTATACGACTCATCAATCAAATATAGATAGTAATGACAATAAAGATAACAAACGCTCAAGGCGGAAGAGGGAAAGAATGCAGTGTTCCATACATAATTATATAGAGAACGATGTTGAGAGACAGCTGCTGCTCACGGAAGCAATGATTTTGTTTTTCACTCTGACGGGAGAGGAAATCGAATCTCGGAGTGAATAAGTTCCATAAGATTCCAACCGGAGGAGAACCGTTTCACGCGCAGTCTCATAATGCAGGCACGTGAGATTCATCGATGCACGAAGCTCACTCGAATCTATATATATACGCCCACGCGTTCATTATGCCCCAGAGAACATCGAAAAAGAGAGACAGAGCGAGAGAGAGAGAAGATATTTGCGTCACCGTCGGCAATTTAAAAAAATATCGGAGAAAAATAACTCAACTAAGGATTGAGATAGATATTTTTGCCGACATAATTTAACGAGAACTTGATTTTATTTTTATTAACTTTCTTCCATTTTAATTTTGACAACGACTCTCAGCTTTTTCTTCCTTTTCCTTCGCAGGATGTCTCTTCAGCAAAAATGTGTGCAGAAACGGCCTCGAGACTTGCTATGATGGTGAGTATATACTATTCACATTAAATAATTTCTTAATACGGATTTTATTTCTCCTGATCATTTTGGAGATACGATGTTGTTTTTTTAAAGCGTAATATTAAGTTTTTTTGGCGACTTGTGTTGAATGCTCGCTGAGATAGTTCGGAAGAAAAACGGGAAGTCAAACTGACAATTTTAACGATTTTAATTTTTTTCTTTCGAACGTTTAAAATACATAGAATTTAATCTCATAAAAAGGTATTTTTATTTTGGTACCCATTAGAATGAAAATTTATCAAATTTTTCATACAATATTCAATACAATTCAATTTGTCAAAACAAATTGAATTGTATTGAAAATTGAACAAATTGAATATTGAAAAACGAATTATTTATGATTCATCAATGACCAAGGGTTCTTCTGTAGCTTTACTATTTAACTTCATACACTAAATATTATTTTTTACTTTTCAGTTCAATAATTTATAAATAGAATCTTTTTTTTAAAAAGATTTTTTACGTTTATTTTTTTAATACGTCTTCATGTACCTGTGAAATAAATTCGACAGACTGGGCTTTTGGACGATGCGTACGAGCCTTTGGCGAATTGGACGACGAGGAAACTTATCGATACGATCTCGACACGGAGGAGCTAGAATCGTTGCGCCGAGAACTCGAGAGTCTCGTACTGGCTGGCTACACCTGGGTGCATCCTTACACCCAGTGTGTCATCCAAAGTTCCCTCTACGCGCTTCGTTTCCGATTGAGACGCGATCATGGCATCTGTCGGAAATTTACGAACGTCGAGGATCGTGATTTCAGGGAGTACAGCGAGACGGACGAGCGCACTCGAGTCAGTCGGTTATAATATATTTCTTACTAATTATAAGAAAAAAAGTTCATCTTCTGTGCCACTTTTTCTGTAGCAATAATTACAAAAAAAAACATAGGCAAATGATCGATTTGTGTTTGGAGTTGAAAAAACGAAAAAAAAACTTTATGCAAGTTTTGGTTTTGCACTATTAAGGGGCTATTTGGGTGGTTTCGGGAATTTTTTCGGGAATTTTTTGGAAGAAAAATACTCAATTAAATGTTTCGGAAAATCAAGAATATATTTGGCTATATTTGACCTATATTACATAATTTTTTCATAGAAAAATATTGAGATCCAAGCGACTTGTGCGCTGCCTTCGGAGGCTCCAAAAAAAAGTTCCTCCACTGCTGACATGATTCCGACCGACTGAGTAGCTGAAACCGAAAAAGGAAAAAATGTCGTTAAACTGGAAGGTATTTCGTGTACAATGACGTAGGATTTTCGAAAAATATCAAAATCCCAAAAACCCAAACAAAATGGCGTAGTTATGAAAAAAGTCTGTTTTCTTGCCTATAAAATGGTCGTTTTTTTCAATGCCAAATCGTCAATTTTCACCCAACCAAAAATATCCTACGTCATTGCAGAGTAAATATATTCAAGAGTATCCAGTTTAAATTTCAAGTTAATCGGATAATTGCTCTTTGAGTTACAATGTCAGCAAATTTGAAAAATCTCATTTCGAGAAAAACGCGTTTAAGGGGGGATTGTCTTTTTTTTCGCAAAATTTACCGCTTTTTGGGAATTTTTTTGTGAAGAAAGTATACAACGGAAAACTTGTGAAACTTGGCATATAGTTTTATTGATCTGTTTACTACATACAAAAAAATTTTTAAACAATTTCATCAAAAAATCCGCCTCCCACCCCCCTCGACGCGCGATGGTCCTTTTTTGATGGTGTGCACGATTACAGCCTTCACGTTCATCCTGCAACAAAAACCCAAAAAGCATTTTACTTTAGACACATATAGCTATCGTTCGATGAAGGGGAAAAAAAAATTGACGATTTGGTGACGTTTTGAACTTGAACTGTCGATTTTTCGAAAAAAATTGATCGATTTTTTGTTATAAATAAAAAATCTATTAAACGTATTGCTTTTTTGCTTCATCAAACGATAAAAGGATGTCAGCTGAGCATTCTGTCCAAATTTGAAGGCAATCGGTTGAATAGTTTTTGAGAAATCGTGCACACCAGTTGTGAAAAAGCTGTTTCGAGAGAAATGCGTTTAAGGGGGGATTTTTTGATGAAATTGTTTAAAATTTTTTTTGTATGTAGTAAACAGATCAATAAAACTATATGCCAAGTTTCACAAGTTTTCCGTTGTATACTTTCTTCACTAAAAAATTCCCAAAAAGCGGTAAATTTTGCGAAAAAAAAGACAATCCCCCCTTAAATATTTAACTATCGATTTTTTCAAGATAAAATCATATTCACCATAAAAACTGATAATCAGCTATACCTGGCCCATACAATGGACCCTCCTGTTTCTCGAATAATGCCTGCTTTTCACACTAGTATAGCCCCTTAATTTTGAAACAATATTAAGTGAAGGCACGAAAGGTATTGAGTAAAAAACATTGTTGGAGAACGTAACACAGCTCAACAGCCGATTTTGTGCTGCGAAATCGTATATTTTTTTTCGAAATCTTATCTTCATACTGATCCTATTCCAACACTTACAAGGAAAGGTTGCGAGTTCGAGCTCTTCGATTTCGATTAAATTTGGCATGCTTGTAGAATGGGTAAAAATAGGCGACACCTATTTTTTTATATCTGCGGCACCCGATTTTTAAGGGTTGAAACGCACTCTCGAAAATTGGGGTGTTTTTCGTCGATAACGTTTTGACGGTACGAGATATGAAAAAATGTCTCATTGCAACAATGTTTATTTTTTCTTGTACTATACGTTGAGAGTTGAGAACGATAACGTTATCGCCGAAAAGCGAAAAACACCCCTATTTTCGAGGGTGCATTTCACCCCTTAAAAATCGGGTTCCGCAGATATAAAAAAATACGTGTCGCCTATTTTTACCCATTCTACAAGAATGCCAAATTTCATCGAAATCGGAGAGGTCGACCGCGCAAACTTTCCTTGTTGATATTGATATTCTACGCAAGAACACGGAAATATATTAGGACGTTGAAAAAGTTCTCGCTGATATCCAACAGATGGCGCTACTTCAGCGGCTTAGCGCAGTGGTCAAGCGCATTGCCTGACACCCCGCTGGCTTGGCTTTGATTCTGGCTGTCTACATTTTTAGTTTATTTTTTCTTTTCTTCAACTTTCTCGCAATGTTCAACTATTTATTGTAGAATTTAAATGTATTCAAGCAGTTAATTGATATTATTAAGTGAAGTTTTTTTAGCGCAGTGGTCAAGCGCATTGCCTGACACCCCGTTGGCTTGGGTTCGATTCTTGCAATTTTCAGGAATTTTTATTTTCATTATAAACTTCACCTAATTATATAAATTAACTTCTTGAATATGTTTAAAATATGCAATAAATAGTTGAACATTGCGAGAAACAAAAAAAATAATTTGAAAAACTGGCAGAAAAGAAAATCGAAGCCAAGCGACCGGGGTGACAGGCAATGCGCTTGACCACTGCGCTACACCGCTGACTTGGGAATTGTTTAAAAATATCTCTGAAGCTCTACTCGAAAATGTTTGGAAAGCGTTTTATCCTTTCCTATGGCCCACTCAGGCGAAATATTTTAGGAACGTTAAGTGGGGACCCACCTCCTTATACCCACGCAGTTTGGGCGAAATAGGTGGGTCCCGATTGGCTTCCTCCCCAAGATGGTAACGCATCTATAGAGAAGTACTATAAGCAAGCTTGACATTCAGTTTATGTCATTTCGCCGAAGTGTAAACAACTTTTTTCATAGTGTTAAGGGATCATCCCAGTGTAACGATTCGAAAGATAGGTGATTTTCGCGATTTTTTTTTCGATGGTTAAAATACGCTAATCAGCCAAATTTTTTCATGTCAAACCAAAGCACTCATGAAGAACACAAAATCAATTTTCAAATGTTCAATTTTATTAATTTTTTTACATGTATTTTAACGATTGAAAATGTCTTTGAAAAAAAGGAGTCCTCACGGTGTACACGGTTGTGGCCGTAAATATTATCTGAAGCAAAATTTGTAAAAATATTTATCAATCAGTATAAAAGCCGCTATATTGCTATGGAGGTTTTTAGCATTGAAAATGCTCTTAAAAGTGTATATGTTTGTTGAGGTTCGCTGGGTATAGGGGTCTGAATTATCTGGATGTTACACGAAACTAACGCTACCCCCACTCCACTGCCACTGTGTTGTAGTAGAGTGGGGGGAGCTGCGATATGCGAAATGCCTGTGATTGAGTGAAAAATGCCGAATGACATGGAGTGTCCATCTGCGGCTAAAAATAGTAATTACATGTAAATTACATGTAGAGAGAAAGAGAGAGGATGGGAGAGAACGGGAAAGAGAGAATGGATGGATGGATAGATGAATGGATGGGTGGGTCGGTGGGCGGGTGGTTGGATAGATAAATGGATGCATAGATGGATGTATGGATGGATAGATAGATGGATGGATAGATAGATGGATGGCTAGATGGATGGATGGATGAATATATGAATCCACATATCAATGGATGGATATATGGATGGATGGATAGATAGATGGATGGCTAGATGGATGGATGGATGAATATATGAATCCACATATCAATGGATGGATATATGGATGGATGGATGGATGGATGGATG
>OY723385.1:6793191-6820691 GCA_963210295.1 Ophion ellenae | reverse complement strand
AGAGAAGATTCCCCGGATGGTTACGTGTACGGATTATCGTCGTTTCCCGGCGATGGCCCGTCGGCAAATTCGAAATTCTCGGATTCCAATAATTTCCAAGTGGAGCAAGAGAAAAATGTAGGCAGGGCGGATCTGGAGATGTCAAATTTCCCGAGGATGATGGACGAGAATTCGAAAAACTTTCGTGAATTGTCGCGACGCTTGTTGACGGCTCGCGACGAAAAACCGATTTATCGGCTGAGACGCCAACCGAACTCGATGAAAATTCGAAACGACGAATTATCCGAGAGGGGAAATTTTGTGCTCGACAAGAGTTTGTGGAAATTGGCGATGAAGAATGGTACGGCGCGGAGAGACGAGGATTTTGCGAGAATGGAGTTTTTGCGCGACCCACCGAGCAACGACGACGAAAACGACGAAAGATCGCGAGATCGCCAGGTGGATGAGAATAACCGGCAAGACAATAACGAGGATGGAGATGAGGAAGCGATTTTGCAACTCGAAGATTCCCTGGAACGTTTGACCAATCGACGCAAGTCCGGCTTGTACACCGAGGGTGGTCTGATACAGCCGATCGATCTCGATGACGTCATTGGCCAAGGTAAACCGCCACACATTTTCATTCTCGAAGACAATATTAAGGGGTTAGGTGACAGTAACGGGTACAAAATCATGTGCGAATTTAACAATTTTTTTTCGTATGGAAAAGTGATTCGCTCACAAAATTAATTACGGATGTACACTAGGCAAAAGAATTAAGGCGTTACCCCCACTTGTAGCGCAAAAAATGGCCTTTTTCATGAATTTTTTTAAAGAAAACTACAAAACTTTTTTAATCGATCAATATACCATCCTAAAGAACACATCTTGAAGAACTTTCGGTAATTTTTTTATTGAAAAATATTACATTGTTTAGTGGCAAATGGCCGTCAATGAAATAATGTTTTTATATGCACGGTTTGCGGTGACCAACATTGCGGCGAAGTGGATCATCTGAAAAAAAAATGTGGATGGATTTAGTCAAATATAAGTATAAACTAGTCTTTAGTCGAAGGATTTTAAAAAATATTCATTTTTCACAAAATGGCGGACAGTCAAAGTTAATGGTTCGATTTTAACGATAAAAAACGGCCTTTTTTTGGCTATAAAACGGCCATTTTTTTCGAAAAAAAATCGAACGATTAAAGACTACATTTTTATGTATTAAATAAGCCTGCAAAATTTCAAGAAGATCGGTTCATTAGTGTTCGAGTAATCTTGGTCACCGACTTCAGAAATGCCATTTTGAGAAAAACGCGTTTAAGGGGGGATTGTCTTTTTTTTTCGCAAAATTTACCGCTTTTTGGGAATTTTTTTGTGAAGAAAGTATACAACGGAAAACTTGTGAAACTTGGCATATAGTTTTATTGATCTGTTTACTACATACAAAAAATTTTTTAAACAATTTCATCAAAAAATCCGCCTCCCACCCTCCTCGACGCGCGATGGTCCTTTTTTGATGGTGTGCACGATTACAGCCTTCACGTTCATCCTGCAACAAAAACCCAAAAAGCATTTTACTTTAGACACATATAGCTATCGTTCGATGAAGGGAAAACAAAAAATTGACGATTTGGTGACGTTTTGAACTTGAAGTATCGATTTTTCGAAAAAAATTGATCGATTTTTTGTTATAAATAAAAAACTATTAAACGTATTGCTTTTTTGCTTCATCAAACGATAAAAGGATGTCAGCTGAGCATTCTGTCCAAATTTGAAGGCAATCGGTTGAATAGTTTTTGAGAAATCGTGCACACCAGTTGTGAAAAAGCTGTTTCGAGAAAAACGCGTTTAAGGGGGGATTTTTGATGAAATTGTTAAAAAAAACTTTTTGTATGTAGTAAACAGATCAATAAAACTATATGCCAAGTTTCACAAGATTTCCGTTGTATACTTTCTTCACAAAAAAATTCCCAAAAAGCGGTAAATTTTGCGAAAAAAAAGACAATCCCCCCTTAAAGTTTCTCTTTCAACGCGGATTCTTCTCTTTCAACGCTCATATCTCAGTCAATTTTGTTCGGATCGACTTGAAATTTTCAGGACATATTCTCGGATACTTATACTTCAAAAAAATCGATTTTTTCAAAATCGCAAGTGGGGCTAACCCCTTAAAGGATATTGATAAAGTCCGTCAATTTTAGGGTCATTTTCGAATAGCTGTAACTCCTCGAAAAATGGTCGTACAGCAAAATTTAAAAAAAAGCAAATTGAAGCTGTGAATCTCTAGTTTTGAGATCTTGAGCTCGAAATTTTTTCGCATCAGCACATTTTTAGTAACCATCAAAAAAACAAAGTAAAAAAAGTTTTCAAAATTTTTGCTCATTTTTCACAGTCTGCACGGACTTCAATACATTTTTTTGAATGATCGGATTAAAAGGATCGTCTTGCTGGATTCTTCCCCTTTAATTTGACAGCTCTGTACGATTTTTTCTCGCTGAGTTATCGATGTTCAAAGCAAAAATGACACTTTTGACTTTGATGACTGATTACTCGGAGACTAATGGTCGCACAGAAAAAAACCAGAGGGCTTTGGAAACTTTGAAGTATTCTCTATAAGATGCTTTTATCATTTTTTTATCAAGATTTTTTTATGCGGGAAAATGGATTTTAAAATATGTGAAAAATGGCATATTTGCGAATATTCTTTTAACTAAGGATTATTTTGCCAATATCGAATAGATAAAAAAAAATCGGTTTTTTATGACCTCAAAGTATTCTAAAAAAGCCCTCAAAAGTTTAAACCCCTGCGATTTTTTTTTCATTGTGTTCCGAATGATCGAAATTGTGGTTTTTGCCAACAATCGATTAAAGGCTAAATCTACCACCGTTTATTCGTCTTTTGAGAATCAACATTTTTTTTGGCACTGATCCGAATTTCCGGTGCTAAAAAATGTTGATTGTTGAACAACGGGAACAAATTTTTGTTTAATGAAAAAAAAAATTAGTAAACTTCCACTCGACAAGAAAAAGATCGCAAAACATTGCACAACGTGACTAATCCATTATTTAAAAAATAATAAAGTTATCTGTTTATTTCGTTCAATAAATATTTTTATAATACATAATATTGCAGCAAGTGTAAATATTGCATCCCTTCGTATATACACATATACTTTTAAATTCTATTCTAAACAATGAATTATCCAGACGCGTCGAATGCAAATTATGCAGACGCTGCGCGACTGGAGTGGGGGTAATGCGGGTGACTACTAGCGCCGCATAGTGGGTTAGTTTACGTGGCGACAATAACGGGACACGGTAGACCCAGCAGTGCCAGGGCCCTGGTTCCGACATTGCCACATTTTAATACGTCCTCCTCGACAAGCCTCACTTTTTCGTACACCGATCGCATATTTTTCAAACATTTTCATTAATTCAAACGGTCACCTGTCTATTTTTTTCCGTAATATTGTTCTGTACACTATCCCGCACACAATATTCGTTTGTACGTGGGTCATTTGATAAGTACCTAGCCTACAAATGAAAACACCAAAATTTTGCTAAAAATAACATTTATTTTTCAATGTAGTCTCCTTTTAGTTGAATACACTTGGCCCAGCGGTGTTCCAATTTTTTCAACCCCGTTGAAAAAAATGTTATCTCTTGGTCTGCAAAATAGGCCTCCGTGGCGGCGATTATTTCGTTATTGGAGTGGAATTTCTTCCCGGCGAGTGAATTTTTTAGATTCGGAAACAAAAAAAAGTCGCACGGAGCCAAATCTGGAGAATACGGTGGATGGGGCAGCAGTTCATAGCGTAATTCGACCAATTTAGCCGTGGCGAGCGCGGAGGTGTGAGCCGGTGCATTATCATGGTGGAAAAGCACTTTCTTTCTCGACAAATGGGGCCGTTTTTCTTTTAACACGGCGTTGAATCGGCTCAATAGTTCGGCGTAGTACTGTCCCGTGACCGTCTTGCCCTTCTCCAGGTAGTCAATAAAAATCACACCTTGAGAATCCCAGAAAACAGTGGCCATCACCTTTCCAGCCGACGGGACCGTCTTCGCCTTCTTTGGAGCAGGTTCACCGGGTAAGGTCCACTGTTTTGACTGCTCCTTGGTCTCTGGAGTATACCAGTGAATCCATGTTTCGTCGACGGTCACGTAACGACGCAAAAACTCTTTTGGATTGCGATTAAACAGCTCCAAACACTGCTCTGAAGTGGTCACACGAATGCGCTTGTTGTCTGCAGTCGGCAAACGCGGCACCCACCTTGCCGACAGCTTCCTCATGCCCAAAGTCTCATGTAGGATATGCCACACGCGTTCTTCTGAGATGCCTACTATCACAGCTATCTCGTGCACCTTTAATCGGCGGTCTGACAAAACGATATCGTGTATTTTTGTCACGTTCTCCTCCGTAGTGGCTGTTTTTGGAGCACCTGGGCGTGCATCATCAAAAACCGACGTACGACCACGTTGAAACTCGTTATACCAAAATTTAACGGTCGCCATCGAAGGAGAAGCATCCCCATACACTGCATCCAAGCGTTCTTTAATTTCACTGCGCGATTTCCCTTCCAAAAACAAGAATCGCATCACCGACCGATATTGTTCTTTCTCCATTCTTTCAAAAATCAACGGACACACTTGCTTTCACACGCTCTCAAAAGAGAACTACAAGTCCGATCCGGCTGAAATTTTGTCAGTAGCCGTCTACAAGACGGTACTACACTACAGTGTATTTCTCTTGCAATAGTGGCACCATCTAGCGGTGAGGCTAGGTACTTGTCAAATGACCCACGTAAATATTCAAATGACAAGAATTTTATATATTTTCATTATTCGCTTACAGCAGGAGTATACAAAGCTTTCTTTAGCTATCATCACCCCATATGGTTTCAGTTTAGAAGAACTGAGACGGAAAAAAGCATTACCTAATTAAATATCTAGTTTAACAAAAAAGTAAGTTGGTCATGTGTACGGAACCCTAATAGAGCGAGGCCGGACTCGCACTTGGTCGAGTTTTTTAAAAATGTTGTCCATTGTTATCAACGGATTTGACCAAGTTTACTATCTTAGTAGAGCTTCCGCGTTAGGCAGCAAGAGGCGCCAAGACTTTTGGGGATCGCGAATTCGCCTCTTATACCTCGCGTAATATTTCAGAAAAGCGGTGAGTATGACGAAACACTACATTTTCTTGTCTTTTTGGAAAACGGTCGTAGAACTGGCCGACGGCGACTTCGAGGACGATCTGAGCACGTTGCTGTGGAGTCGCAATCTCGCAGCTTTTCAACGTCCTGAAAGAGTCGACGTTAAGAAGCCAGGACCCCTCTATTCAACCAATAATTATGCCTTTAAAACCCGGTCGCCATCGGCTCGTAAGTATTTCACTTTTTGTCACTTTTATCGTAGTGCATTTTTTAATTTCCCATTCTCACAACTTTTTTCTGACAAGGATTTTTTTTTCGACGATTAACGGAGACTTTGTCCTTGGAGTGCCATATTTCAGGTGTTTACGTTTTATTTTTTTTAAAGGAAACGAGTAAAACTTTTTGAGTGCGGTTTTTTTCTTGCTTTTATGATGATATACAGAACGTTAAAGAATTTTTTTTTGAAAAAAAAAACCAAAATGCCGGCCGTTGCAGCTCCGCGAAAACAGGTCCTCAAATCGCGGGAGGTAAACGGCTGACATCACTGCCCCCTCTTTGTTGATCTGAAACACAAATTTAAAGCATATTATCAATCTGTGAGCCTTTAGTCATGGAATGACGGATGGGTTTTTCGTTTGGTACAAATTTCGGAAAATGGCGGCAATTTAAAAAAAATCGAATTTTCGCGTTTTTTTTCGCATAAAAAGATAAATAATAAATGGAAAAATGTATCTATCGAAAAAACGATCCGTCATTCCGTGAAGACATATTTTCTGAGTATGCTCTACAAATTTCAGGTCGATATGTTAATTACAGCGGTCAGGAGAATGTCAGCCATTTTTAAAAACGTGTTTTCGAGAAAAACGCGTTTAAAGTTTTGTAATGTGTTTACACAAATGTGTTTATAATTACCGCTAATCGGCAATGCCTGGTCCATAGAGGCAACCCTCCTCTTCTTCTAGCTGCTCATGTTGAGCCGCTAACATCTCCCGCCGATTTCAAGGACAAAGTCTCCCTTAAAATACGCTAATCAGTCTGATTTTTTAATGTCAAATCGAAGCACTAGTGAAGAA
Source organism: Ophion ellenae (assembly GCA_963210295.1). NCBI lineage: Eukaryota > Metazoa > Arthropoda > Insecta > Hymenoptera > Ichneumonidae > Ophion > Ophion ellenae. The sequence continues at coordinate 6,814,489 of OY723385.1, read as the reverse complement.
CGGAAAATAAATTTTTGAAAGTTTATTTTATATTTAAAAAAAATGTTTTTAACGGTCTTCGAAAAAAGGTCTCTTCACGGTGTCCACGGTTGTGGTCGTAAATATTATCTGAAACGAAATTTGTAAAAAGATTAATAATCAGTATGAAAGCCGCTATCTTGCTGTGGAGGTTTTTTCCTAATTAAAGTTGACAAAATGTTTGACCAGGTTTGAAAAAAAACGTATCGAACTTAGCTTATTTTTTTGACAGTTTTTCGTTAAAAAAATATTAAAATAAAAAAAGTTCATATGAATTGTCTACTTACGATCTATCGGCGATGCCAGGTCCATGTTCATAACCGTCTATACCAGCCATACTCACAGTGTGCTCCGCGGAGCCCTAAGGCTCCGCAAGGCCTCTGCTAAGGCTCCGCCGAAAAAAAACACCCTCATATCTCCCAATAAATGGAAATAATTGCATCAATTTACAGTGGAATTAATACATCGTTATGTAAAGTACCCATTTTTGTACGATTTTCGGCAAGAGTACGATATCCGGTCGTCAAGATGTGACGGTGAATTTAGGGCTATCGAGTAAAAATAAACAAAATATGAAGAGTGGTAAAAGTTGATATTTCGCTTATTATGCGTTGAAATTAGAATTTTTCGATAGTTATCAAAAATGACGATTTTTTCGAATTTGGAAATTTCAAGCAACATCAGGCAAGGTAACTTGGAAATTTATAGTTTCAACAGTGTCTCAGAAGCCAAAAATGTATTTTAAATACCACTACTTTATTTTCCTCGCTTATAAGTGCGACTAGACAGAGAGTAAAGTAGTACTTTTAATCCCTAGGAGTCCGAAGAGGGATTAAAAGTGTACGATTTATGCCTCTTCGGACTTGTAAGGCTCTCAGTTTATGTAAAATATATCGTTTAGTAATTTGGTGTAGTAATTATATGGAACAATTTTCATTGTTATAAATAAATAAATAATTATTAACAATTATAAATAATTATTAACAATTATCTGACGTTTTTAAGGTAGTTTTTTGAAAGTGAAGAATTTGCCTAAAAATCGTCAGAGAATTGTTAATAACAAATGAACTATGCAATATAACAAAAAATCCTACGTACTTCAGTAGACAATGTATTTTTCAAGATATATTCAACATTTCAAGTGAATCGGTTGAAAATTATCTGAGTTATGTCTCCGGCCAACTTAAAAAATGCAGTTTTGAGATAAACGCTGCACAGCCGCCATTTTGATATTAAGCGCTTCAAAAAAATTATTGTACACAATCACTGATATGTATGATAAACACCCTTTTTTGTAATCTCGATTTATTTTGCAGTTTTTCTGAAAAAAAATCCCCAAAAAGCCTATTTTTTCGGCCTCTAGAGTGGCCCAACCCCTTAAGGAAACCAAAAAGGCAATTTTTTAATTCTTGAAATTGTCATTATTTTGGTTAAAACATCAAGAATCTACGGTCATAACTTGGCGTCCCGGATATCGTACTATCCCCCGATTTTCATTAAAAAATAAACAAAACCAGGTCTCGCTTATTTTAGGGTTCCGTAAAATATTTAGTGTGTCAAAATGGTTCCGTCGTCAAAAGTTTGAGAACCGCTGGTCTATACTATCGGATAAAGCAAAAAAATCGATTTTTCGAAAATTTTACACTGTGATGATCCCTTGAATTATCGTAAATATATTTTTTTTAACTGTATTCCTGTCGATCGAAATAAACAAAATCCGACAAACATTCCTGTGAAAAATACAAAAACTTGTTCAGCGATATCCGTCGACGAGGCCGATAAGGCGGAAGTCGAAGGCAGCGACGACGTGGGCGAAGCTGTGCGTGCGCCCCTAGTGAAGAAAGGAACGACCGATGTGATTTACAACGGGAAGACGTACAAGAACGTCGATCTCGATTACGTTTATATACAGTTCAGCGACGAGTTCAAAAAATGGTCGGACGGCAAAAAAATAGTAGAAGAAATTGGCAAACTCTTGGAAGTGAGTCCCGACTCTTTTACCAACGTTCGCGTCGGGCGCGCCGAAGTTACCTTCAAAGTTCTCAGCGATGTCCCCAACGGCGCTATTGATGTTGCGCGGAAAATTGGTATAGCAAGTTTTGCGTTTGTTTAATATTAGCTTACGAAATGCATACTCACCGATCGAGCGTCAATAAGGTTTTTGAGAGTTCAATTAAAGGCGTCAAATTAACTGAAAGTACTGCGGCAGGGTTGTTACGCATATGGAAAACAGAGGAAACTCAGGGAATTTTTTTCCTCCTGGAATTTTCGCAGAATTTACTTTTTGCAAGAATTACGAAAAATGAAACCGCCTTGACAAAAAAACTGAACAGTATAAAAATAAGAATTTTTGTATATTTTCAATATTTATATTATCTTGAATTGAAGATTTAAAAAATCGAAAAGTATTTTACTGAAAAATTCTATACATTTGCATTCGATCCGTCGATACTCCACCACATCATTATTATTATAGATAGGTGTTTACAGTAGTAGTATTTATTTCATGTATACTCCTTCAGGGTGTTTACACAGACCCCTCTACATGTTCCTTTCCCCTTAAAGTTTTTCCTTAAGTCGACTTAGGGGGCGTACACAAATTACGTAACGCAAAATTTCCCAATTTTTGACCCCCCCCCCCCCCCCTCCCGCCACGTAACGGGACCGTAACGCTTGGAAGAACTCCCCCCCCCTATTCCGTTACGTAACGCGTGCTTTGTCGTCAATAATTGCGATTTTTTTCATAGACATAACTAATTATGAAAGGATCGGGTTTATACTCATTTTATGAAGTATATATTCATCTAGTTTTATACCATTTTCTATGACTAAATCTTGAAAATTGACCGAGATATATGCCTTGATTTCACGACGAAAAAAAAATGTCTCTTCATTGTCCCATCGATTTCTTTATGAAAGGTTATCTGTACATTGAAAGTCAACAATTCATCGATATCTATACAAATTTAGCTATTGTTGTGCCTAGCCGTTTCTTTATTTTGGTTTTTTTTTTTACAAAATGCCGACATTTTGGACATTGTTTTCTATTTTCAAGGCCCTTTTTCCGTATTTGAGCAGTTTTTAAAAATAGTAATTATCAAATGTTAAAAACGCGGATACGTACAACCGTAGTCACTGCGATTATAAAAATGTTTTCAAAAAAATTGAAAATCGGTTGATAAGTTTTTAAGTATTCGCTCGGACGAGGTCGAAAAAACTAGTTTCGAGAAAAACGCGTTCAAAGTTGTCGTTCTCCCATGTAGAGATTGACCGTTGGGCCTGGGACGGACCTTCACAGTTAGCCTTTCTAGAATATTGGGCCGTGAGTATTTACCAATGAGGTGCCTTTGTAGAAATGATAAGAACGGCCCGATATCGGCCAGCAGAGCCAGCAATTATTCGGCCAATGATTTAATTCATTGTAGCGCCAATGTTGGTGATTGCACTTGGCCCTATGTAACCTCTCAAAGGGCCTATGTAGAAATTGACCACTGGCTCTATGATGGGCCTTTACAGTTGGTCTATCTAGAAGTTAGTCTATCTAGAATATTGGGCCGTGAGTTTGTTTGGGTGCGTGATAAATATTCAACCTATATCAGGCCAAGATTGGCCCGAAATTGGTCCTTATGGATACATATTTCATGGAATAACCTTGAAATAAATTGTGATTTGCGTATATGACAGGTTTCAAAATTGGCATATTTTACTTACTTATGTTGGTTATTCACAAATGCCAATAATAGGCCAAGACTTGATTACAAAAACTGAACTACAAAATAAAGACGATTAATGTATGACGTGCCAGTTATTTGCCTATTCTGGCACAATATACAGATAGTGAATAACCCAAGGCTTAAATAAAATAAAAGCAGGTATGGTCTGACCCACTTAGCCAATAAAGGGCTTAGATTAATTCAATGTAATTTCCAGTATTTTAGCATTGCCAGTTTTAAAATTGGCAAATTTCGATGAACTATCACGGCTGTTTATTGGTTTTGGAAGATGGGCCAGGATAATCTTTAGTAATGGGCCAATATTGTGCCGGTTCTCAATTTATGACGGGACAATAATGGGCCAATGTAATTGCTTGTATTTTAGCATTACCAGTTTTTAAATTGGCAAATATAGTTCAACCATCACGGCTATTTATTGGTTTTAAACGATGGGCTGATATTGTGCCGGTTTTCAATTTGTAACGAAACAATATTGGGCCAATGGAATTGTCGGTATTTTAGTATCGCCAGTTTTTAAATTGGCAAATTTAGTTTAACTATCACGGCTATTTATTAGTTTTTAAAGATGGGCCAGGACGGGCTGTTGGGATGGGCCGATATTGTGCTAGTTTTCAGTTTGGAGCGGAACAGTAATGGGCCAATATTATTTCTCTTTTGTTGGCTTATACGATGGTCCCAATATTGGCCTGATCGTAGCATTGGGCAACTCATGGCAAACTCTACATGGGCTGCGTCTTGGTATAAAGTTATGTTTTTTTCTAGAATATTGATACTCACATTGAAGTATCTAATCGCGGGCGATATGACGGTTCCTCATCTTCATGATAGTTCACAAAATAATAAGAGCCTGTACTTTACATATTGGAAATGGTGCCACCCCTGTAGGGACTGAGGACACTAACCGGTCGCGCTACTTGTTCTCACTAAAGTGACTATAACTCCGTCAATTTTTGGACTTGTGAATAAAAATGTTGTCAACATATTTTTCAATACATGTACTTTCAAGAGTTATTAAGAAAAAAATGTCCTTTACATTTTGCTTGGGGGATGTGGGAAAGCTGCTGTCCACGGTAAAATTGCACGCGAGGTTTAAATTTTAAACTTGAACATGCAGAAATTTTGCTATTTCTGGCAGTTTCAAAATCGTGACGTAACGCTAACCGTGACCCCCCCCCCCCCCTTCGCGTTACGTAATTTGCGTACGCCCCCTTATATTCTTTTTACGTTTTGCATATCGTTTCCTCTCGCATTCCTTCCTTCGTTTGTTACTTTTCCAATTAGTTTCTCGAATTGCTTCATGTACATACATAGTTCTGTTGCAGGTTCTTTCTTTAGTGCCGTTTGTCTTTTTCAACCGACCTCTTGCTCCCCCCCCCCCCTATCCACGTTTCTAGATCTTCGACGATTTCTTTTTAATTTTTTTCCCTGATTTTCTCGCACTTACATATATGGACTAAGTTTTCCACTTCTTTTTCACACACACTACATTTATTACAACTGTACCCCTTGTTGCCTTCCTTTCCCACATTCCCACATCTAAATCTCACCCAAGTTTTTTTTGTTCCTTCCGTTGAATTTGCATCTTCGCAGTACTTTTCTGTTTCTATCGTGTACTTCCTGTTTTTGTATTGTGTACAATGCGTTGATTTTTCAATTTTACTCCAGTCCTGCTGGATTTCTTGATCAACTTTTGTTTTCTTCCCCCTTTCTATTATTCTCTCCATTTCCTTGGCATCGTCGTTTGCTATGACTCCCCATATGCCTCCCTCTACTTCCCTCCTACTTCCTCCATTGCTTCTTTGACTTCCTCTCCCCATTTCGTTGGGTTTCTATTTAGCACCCCTCTCGCCTCCTCTTTCAGGCATTTCTTCGGTCATCTTTCCTCCCTCATCTTCATTATTTCTATTAAATAGTTTGCCGCTCTCTTCCACGTTTCCAGCGTTATACCTCTACACCCTGATTCCATCCGCCATATGTAGCACCCTTGGAGTCTTTCTATAGATAGGTGCTTATATTTATTTTATATTCATTGCCACCGGCATAAAAATTTCTGTTTATAATAAAGAACAGGTTCTGTATTTGCTTCTAATGTATTTTTTTTACTTCCCAATGTTTACATTATTTTTCGAATTTCAGTTTTTTTACATTTTATTTCAATTTTTAACATTTCCATATGTTTGATCTTTAAAAATAATGATGTCATCCACTACATTATGTGTTTTTAAAGTTATTAAGTATTCCAACTAAATTATGTTTTTTCACAAGAATGATTCATTGCTATTTCTACGTATATATTTTTTTCCATATAGTTTCTAACGTTTACAAATACTGGTATGGTTGAAACAAGACTTAACTTGTGGTCTTTAACTTAACAAAATATATACATTTGATGAAAACAAAGTGTTCTTTATTTGACCCTGATCTGGGTCATTTTCGAAACCTGGAAATTTTGAAAACCCTGCATGGAAAAACTGGAAAAGTCAGGGAATTTCTGAGTCAATAGTGCGTAACAACCCTGTGCGGGAAAAACGGCTTAATCGCTAGTTGAAAAATATATCACGGCTAAGAATCATGAGTAAATATTCAAATTAATCGAATATCGAATAAATCCAGTCGATATTATATTGTAAATCATATTCCATTGCTACAGAACCCATACGCGAGGAATTGCAGAAAGTAACGGGAAAAGAGATTGTACGTGCGGGCATTGGAGACAAGGTAAGAGCTATGCGACAGTTTCCAACGAAAATTAGTTAATTGGGCCAATATTTTTCACCTTTTTCCAAGTAATTATAATTGTTTTTTTTTTCAATCCTATGCAAGGAAACACCCCAAACATTCCATGTTGTGTTCGAAATATCTGAAATGGAGGCGAAAAATAAATTATTATAAATTACGAAAAATTATTACAAATTATCAGTAATTTCTAATAATTCATATTTTGCCTCCATTTCAGATTTATATTGGCAAGGTTTCCGATTACGCCGATGTCTGAATGACATGGGGGCCTGGCATAGCAAATAAATAGACAAATTCTAATACCAAAAACTACAAAATAAAATAAACGTAAAAAATCTTTTGGAAAACACGCTTTTATTTATAAATTATTGAATTGAAAAGTAGAAAATAATATTTAGTGTATGAAGTTATCACTGCAATTTAGTGTATGAAGTGTATGATTTTATGCTTTATATTTCGAAAGCGTGAAACGTCATTTAAAAAAAAGTCTTTTGCTTTATATTTTGAAGGCGTGAAACGTCATGACACTTGAAATAAAACTTCAAGCATTTACGGAGGTATTTGATTTTTTGAAAGTAAATTTATGTAAGTTTTATTAAGCATGTACTGCCTACGCCTTTGATCAGTGAACAATGATCTTGTCGGCACCAATATTATTTTTGTTACTAGTGTGATTATCAGATATTTTTCTGTCTACGCGAATTGAATTGAATATTGAACGACTTTAAGGGATGCAATCAGAGGCGTGAAAAAACGAGCATTTTCAATATTTTTTTCATAGTAATTAAGTTTGTTTTACAAAAGTGATTGCACAGACTTTTTATGTTATATTTCAACTTGACTTGTACAAATTTTCAAAGAAAAATATTGATTATTTATAAAAATATCGCCATCTTTGTCGGACCCCCTTCGGCACGTAGTGCTTTGCGGTGACCATCATAAAATTTTACTGGATCATCTGAAATAAAAAAAAACCAAAAAAAAATCATGAGTTTGATAATAAATCTTTTCCTTAATCGAACCTTTTTTTTTAATTAACAAAATGGCGGCTTCCGACGGATAACTTTCGATTTTCGACCAAAAAATCGCTCGTTTATTGTTAAAAAAGAAATTTTCAACAAAAAAGAAAATCCTCCGATTAAGGACTAGTTTTTAATGCTATCAATAACCACACCGAATTTCATCAAAATCCATCGAGAGAAAAACATAGTTTCGAGAAAAACGCGTTTAAAGTCTTTGGATGTGGATACGGTATTATATGTTCGTAAAATGTTGAGCTCGATGGATGAAGCTGAACTTCTTTTATGTATTTTGATCCGCTGAATCCGAATATCACAATTTTTTCGGCCCAAAGTCGAGCATTCAATTGTTTAAAGCCAATTGTTAAAACAATTTTTCCAAAAATTCAAGTTTTTCGTGCCGAATTATTTTTTTTTAACATTTTGGGCAATTTTAAACCGAAAGTATTCTTTATAAAATTTTGCTAAAGTTCATAGTTTTTGGGTAATAAATTTTTGAAATTTTCTGAAAGAGTTTCCAATTTTACACTTGATTTATGTATAGAAATACTAATAAAAAAATTACTTACATCGAATCATCAATTCCTGGCCCATACAATGGGGCTTCTGCCAATGTGGAAGCTTCCAAAATATAAATTTGTTGTTGTCTTCGAAGCATTCTGCCTTCCCGGGTATTATCGTTTGCGCGTTTGTCAGCGGCTACCTGCCATGGGGACCCGACGCCCCTTCACTCATTGTGGGATATCCCGGGAACTATTCATCGGATTGACTTGAAATTTTCAGGGAATATTTTCGAAACATCATACTTAAAGAAAATGTAAAAAAATCGATTTTATGAAAATTATGACTGCATCTCACCCCTTAACATTGAAAAGCGAATTACTTGTTCGTTTATAAACAAGAAATTCGTGAAAAAGAATTGAATTGAATTGAATATTGAACGATTTGAATATTGAAAAGGGCATTATTTATTCGTTTTTAAACAAGAAATTGGTAAAAGCGAATTGAGCTGAATATCGAAAAACGAATTGAATTGAATTGAATATTGAACGAATTGAATATTGAAAAATCAATTATTTCTTCGTTTTTAAACAAGAAATTCGTGAAAACGAATTGAATAGAATTGAATATTGAACAAATTGTATTAAATTGAATACTCAACGAATTGAACATTGTAAAACGAATTACTTATACGTTTTTCAATGAACGCGTATAAAAAAAATTAAGGCGTTACCCCCGCTTGTGGCGCAAAAAAGGCCTTTTTCATGAATTTTTTTAAAGAAAACTCCAGAACTTTTTTAATCCATCAATATACCATCTAAAAGAACACATCTTGAAAAACTTTCAGTAATTTTTTTATTGAAAAATATTACATTGTTTAGTGGCAAATGGCCGTCAATGAAATAATGTTTTTATATACACGGTTTGCGGTGTCCAACATTGCGGCGAAGTGGATCATCTGAAAAAAAAAATGCGGATGGATTTAGTCAAATATAAGTATAAACTAGTCTTTAATCGAAGGATTTTAAAAAATATTCATTTTTCACAAAATGGCGGACGGTCAAAGTTAATGGTTCGATTTTAACGAAAAAAAACTACCCTTTTTAGGCTATAAAACGGCCATTTTTTTTCGAAAAAAAAATCGAACGATTAAAGACTACATTTTTATGTATTAAATAAGCCTGCAAAATTTCAAGAAGATCGGTTCATTGGTGTTCGAGTAATCTTGGTCACCGACTTCAGAAATGCCATTTTGAGAAAAACGCGTTTAAAGTTTCTCTTTCAACGCTCTTTCAACGCGGATTCTTCTCTTTCAACGCTCATATCTCAGTCAATTTTGTTCGGATCGACTTGAAATTTTCAGGACATATTCTCAGATACTTGTACTTCAAAAAAATGCAATTAAAAAAAAATCGATTTTTTCAAAATCGCAAGTGGGGGTAACCCCTTAAGATTTATAAAATATCGGCTGAGTATGATTATAAAAACTTTTCCATTTCAGGTGAAACTGCCGCCGACCTTGGAGGTTGAGGTCACCCGAAAGCCAATGAACCCAGGTCTGTTCGGTCTGACCGTGGCAGTAGGTGGCGCTGGGGTAGCCGCTGCTGCCGTCGTCATGCTCCTCATAGCGAGAAAACACGCCAAGTCCCGGGCTAAATTGGCCGGACTAACGACCCCCGATCCCGAAGCCTCGAAAGACTATCAGGATCTTTGCCGTGCGAGAATGCAGGCCAAGCAACCGAGCGACAAGCCCGAGTCTCCGAGGATCGTCGGCCTCTCGAGGGAGAGCGAGTCACAACGCTCCAGCACCTCATCCTGGGGCGAGGAAGCTGCCGCGCTTACCAATATGGACATTGCTACCGGTCATATGGTTTTGGTAAATCTTTTTCACGTAGTCACTATATCTTGTTGTTTTTTCTTAATGCGTTACCCCCACTTGTAGCGCAAAAAAAGGCCTTTTTCATGAATTTTTTTAAAGAAAACTACAAAACTTTTTTAATCGATCAATATACCATCTTAAAGAACACATCTTGAAGAACTTTCAGTAATTTTTTTATTGAAAAATATTACATTGTTTAGTGGCAAATGGCCGTCAATGAAATGATGTTTTTATATACACGGTTTGCGGTGACCAACATTGCGGCGAAGTGGATCATCTGAAAAAAAAATGCGGATGGATTTAGTCAAATATAAGTATAAACTAGTCTTTAATCGAAGGATTTTAAAAAATATTCATTTTTCACAAAATGGCGGACAGTCAAAGTTAATGGTTCGATTTTAACGAAAAAAAACGGCCGTTTTTTGGCCATAAAATGGCCATTTTTTTTCGAAAAAAAAATCGAACGATTAAACACTACATTTTTATGTATTAAATAAGCCTGCAAAATTTCAAGAAGATCGGTTCATTAGTGTTCGAGTAATCTTGGTCACCGACTTCAGAAATGCCATTTTGAGAAAAACGCGTTTAAGGGGGGATTGTCTTTTTTTTTCGCAAAATTTACCGCTTTTTGGGAATCTTTTCGTGAAGAAAGTATACAACGGAAAACTTGTGAAACTTGGCATATAGTTTTATTGATCTGTTTACTACATACAAAAAATTTTTTAAACAATTTCATCAAAAAATCCGCCTCCCACCCCCCTCGACCCGCGATGGTCCTTTTTTGATGGTGTGCACGATTACAGCCTTCACGTTCATCCTGCAACAAAAACCCAAAAAGCATTTTACTTTAGACACATACAGCTATCGGTCGATGAAGGAAAAAAAAAATTGACGATTTGGTGACGTTTTGAACTTGAAGTATCGATTTTTCGAAAAAAATTGATCGATTTTTTGTTATAAATAAAAAACTATTAAACGTATTGCTTTTTTGCTTCATCAAACGATAAAAGGATGTCAGCTGAGCATTCTGTCCAAATTTGAAGGCAATCAGTTGAATAGTTTTTGAGAAATCGTGCACACCAGTTGTGAAAAAGCTGTTTCGAGAAAAACGCGTTTGAGGGGGGATTTTTTGATGAAATTGTTTAAAAAATTTTTTGTATGTAGTAAACAGATCAATAAAACTATATGCCAAGTTTCACAAGTTTTCCGTTGTATACTTTCTTCACAAAAAAATTCCCAAAAAGCGGTAAATTTTGCGAAAAAAAAGACAATCCCCCCTTAAAGTTTCTCTTTCAACGCTCTTTCAACGCGGATTCTTCTCTTTCAACGCTCATATCTCAGTCAATTTTGTTCGGATCGACTTGAAATTTTCAGGACATATTCTAAGATACTTATACTTCAAAAAAATGCAATTAAAAAAAATCGATTTTTTCAAAATCGCAAGTGGGGGTAACCCCTTAAGGCCACTCTAGAGACCAAAAAACTAGGCTTTTTGAGGATTTTTTTTTTAGAAAAATTACAAAATAAGTCGAGATTACAAAAAAGGGTGTTTATCATACATATCAGTGACTGTATACAATAATTTTTTTTTTACAATTTTACAAAAAATTATTGTATGCAGGCACTGATGTGTATGATAAACACCCTTTTTTGTAATCTCGATTTATTTTGTGGATTTTTTAAGAAAAAAATCCCCAAGAAGCCCATTTTTTCGGCCTCTAGAGTGGCCTAACCCCTTAAGGGGGTCATCCCAAGTGACAGCTTTCTTTCGCTTTCTTGGGAATGTTTTTTTTTTTGGTTTTGAGAAAAACGCGTTTAACAGTTCAAGCACGATTTACACCAAAAAAATGTTGACTCATGATTAGTCTGATATACCAGGTCCATAAAAAATGGACACATTTTTTGCAATTTGTGCAACAAATTTTTTGTCGATTTTTCGGACCTGTCATATGACCGCCTCAAAGTATGACGTTGAAGTTTGCATCGTTGGAATGCAACGAAAATGTTTTTTTTTTTCAATTTTCGAAATTTCTTTGGCACATTTTTAGCTGCGAAAATAACGCAAACATTTTTCAGCATTCTTATTTAGCGATCTACAACAAATTTGCAAATTATGATTTTGGATAGTGATGAAAATGAGAAATTGGAAAGGATTTCCGTTGCATTCCAACGATGCAAGCTTCAACCCCATCTTAAGGGGAGGTACCTGAGTAAACGGCGCGAAAAACAGGTAAACTTCGGGAATTTTTATCTCAAAAACTAATGTTTCGATTGGATCCGGGTTTTTTTATTGGAAAAAATGGACATTGAGGTATGTTTAGGAATTTTTCAAAATAAATTCGTTGACTGGAAGCGATTCAAACGCGATTATCTCGAAACATAGTTTTCAAAGTCGGTGCCAGATGTATCTCGAAAACGGCTAGTCCGATTTCGTCCAAATTTGGATACAATATTCTTCGATAGTCTTTCTCGTTCGCCACGTAGGATTTTCCTGAAATTTTCATTTTTGACGGAATTGCGACTGTTTTAATTTAACATTTGTTTTTCGTTCGCAATTTCCGACGATTTTGGATTGCATACACATTGCATAAAAAAAGCAATGGTTCAATCAAATGAAAAACCCCTACGTGGCGAACGAGAAAAACTTTCGAAGAATATTGTATCCAAATTTGGACAAAATCGGACAAGCCGTTTTCGAGACACATCTGGCACCGACTTTGAAAACTATGTTTCGAGATAATCGCGTTTGAATCGCTTCCGGTCAACGAATTTATTTTTAAAAATTCCTAAACATACCTCAATGTACAGATTTTCCAATAAAAAAAACCCGTATCCAATCGAAACATTAGTTTTTTTTAGATAAAAATTCCCGAAGTTTACCTGTTTTTTCTCGCCGTTTACTCAGGTACCTCCCCTTAAAGTGTCAAAATTTTGTAACTAAATGACCTACCGATTAACGGAGACTTTGTCCTTGGAGTGCCATATTTCAGGTGTTTACATTTTATTTTTTTTAAAGGAAACGAGTAAAGCTTTTTGAGTGCGGTTTTTTTCTTGCTTTTATTCATGATATACAGAACGTTAAAAAAAAAATTTTGAAAAAAAAACCAAAATGGCGGCCGTTGCAGCTTCGCGAAAACAGGTCCTCAAAGCTCCTCGTGGAGTTCATTTTCGGCGATAAGCTTTTCTTTGCGTTACAAAGATTTATCTCCCCTTAATTTTTCTACTTCAAGCGAATATTTTTCAGATATAAGCATCACGATGACAATATATAACAACAATACGAATTGTTACTATTATTATATATAATTAAAAATATATTTCCAACGTGAATTCGTTTGAACTGGCCTTGTATCACCCACAGACATACATGGAGGATCATTTAAAGAACAAGGACCGTTTGGATCAAGAGTGGGCGGGTATTTGCGCGTACGAGGCTGATCCGGCCTCGGTAGCGCGCGCCACGGAAAAGTTCAACGCCGATCGCAACCGTCCCGGCTCCTCGTTGCCCTACGATCACTCGAGAGTCGTCCTGAACGATCTATCCAACGCCAACAACTCCGACTACATAAACGCCTCGATGATTGTAAGTAGGCGACGGGTATATTACAGCTTTGCGTAAATAGCCGGCTCCAACCTCAAAAAGAAAGAGAAAAAAGCGATACGACCTGCAACTGTGTGTGTAATATTTACCGGAAGGATTAGTTGTTATCTAGTGCGAATATGTCCCGCGTTTCGTTGCGATACTACTATTGTGTGTCTATACGATTTGCCCCGGATATGCCGCGCGCCTCATCATCCACGCTCGCAGACACCGGTAAGTCATGCAGTCCCCTGCGCGTGCGCGCGTGGTGAGACGAGTGAGTGGGTGCGTGTGGTCGTGTTCGTTGGGTCTCATCATTTTGATACGAACAAGTGCGCATGCGCATAATGATGCGTAACGCGTAACTGCGCAATGAAACCAGTCATTCGTTTTGCGCATGACTCGTTACATTGCGCAGTTGCGCGCTGCGCATCATTATGCGCAAGCGCACTCGTTCGTATAAAAATGACCAGACCCAACGAACACGACCTGTGTCCGAGAGGAAAGACCACGGTCTTACATACAGGTCTGGAAACTCCAGCGGAAGGGGCAGGTTTATTGACACGGTCTTATAAACAGGTCTGGGCACTCCCATATACTTCGCATAGGCTGTCGTGTGACAAAAAGTGAGTCCATTTAAGTTCCGATACGGGCCACGCTACTTGGAGCGCTAGTATCGGCGCGGCCGATTGTGGGACAGAGAGCGATATACTGGCGCATGCGTACTGTCTTCATGGTTGTAATAAGAATACATCCTTTACATAATTACATATAGCATTTATCATAGAAACTTACTTGTGCGATAATTTGTCCATCTCCGTCTTTATGGATGAAGTGGCGCACAATGTCGGATTGATTAAAAATGCTTCTCGCATATTTTGTGCGTTGTTTTTAATTAATTTATGAGTGGCGATACTGCCTTCACCCATTTTTCACGCAATATAGGATCTTTCAGGCATTGCAAAATTTTCACTTCAATTATCAATTCACTTGAATTATCGGTTCACTTCAATAAAAGACACTTCAGATAAAATAAACATTTCCACTTCTATTGGCCGTCGGTGTATGGTGTGGTAAGGTGGCGACGAGGTTATACACGATATCATGGAGCCTAGATACCAGGAGGTTCAGCGGCAATGCAACGGCGCTGAAAAAAGCGTCCCCGAAAATGTCCCGAAGTGATGGCGCTGGGGTGCAGCGGCACCTACATGTATAATAATATATTGGTCAACGAGGTGAAAGTGATCGGATGAGTTTCTAACCTCACGACAGACCGATCGTGACATCAAACGTCGAAATATCCGCCGATTCATAATTTCCTCATGACGGTTCGGAAAAAAAACGCAAAAGCGAGAAAATATCTCAAACTCAAACTCAAAATGGCGGCGATACAGCCCATCTCGAAAAACGTGTTTTTTTTACATATAGCTTCACGGGAGAATGGTTTTCTCGTAAAATATAAGACCTGAAACAAAAACCAAAAAAATGATAATTTATATATTATTAGCTATGAGACTACCTAGAAATTTGCTTTTAAATTTTGCAAAAATAGCGCACTTTGAAGGAAATAAATCGATTTTTCGCCAAAAAAAAGCAGTAAATTGTTTATAAAGAGAAGTTTACATTTAATCAAAAAACGGCTACGTACTCCCATAAAGAATATAATTGTGAAGCTGCTATCAAAATTTCAAATCGATGCATGCAAAGGTGGTCGAGTAATCCGTCTTCCGAGATCGAAAAAAGTGGTTTCGAGAAAAACGCATGTAAAGTTGCACGAGCAACTCAGCGCGCGCTCCAAGGCGCTGCGGCCAAATCGATAATTGAACTTTTGAATAAAAAAAAATTGCTGCAGAAACCAATTGCATATTGTTTTTATGACACCAAAGTATTTTTAGGAAAGAAAACGTCTTTCCAAAATCCTAGAATAGTGTTATCCCTTAACACTAATGAGGGTTAGGTACATCATCTGTGATCTGTCTTAGATCGCACCCATGTTTAGCGTATATCTATATACATATAGGTGCCGGAGCACCCCAGCGCCATCATTTCTTGTTTTCGTTTTGGGGACGAGTTGAAAGGCCTCGCTGAACCTCCTGGTATCTAGGCTCCATGCACAATATACTAGCAAACACAACAACACTAGTATATATAAGCAAATCGGCCGCTCCGACGCTAGCGACGTGGCGGAATTTGGAACTCAATTGGCCTCACTTAGTGTCACAAGATTTTAGCCTCTGTGCCCAGACCTGTTTATAAGACCGTGCTTATTGAAGAGAGTTGGTAGTTCACTAGTCGCCACTAGGTTCGCTGCGATCAGAATACCCGCTGCGGCGCGGCCGGGGGGTCAGACCGAGACAGCACTAGTCGGCCATGCTTCTATCCCTCTATCTCTGTCCCACCTTCATGTTTGTTACACGGATATTTTTTACGAGTTCGAAACACTGCTAAGAGGGCCAGGAAAAGGCGTTATATCTGTCAGTCTCGACTAATACAATAAAAAAACATATGATCCTAATCGTAATCAAACTTCCTAAAGCCGAGCCAGCGTGATAAGCATATACAGATTTCGAAGCTGTCACATTGCATGTGAACTTTGACGGAGTGGTCCCGTTCTCGCCTCATACTCGCGTTGTTGTAGGTTCACAGCCACCTGTCTCAATGGTTTCCCTTCCATCCCTCATTCCCGTGTTTTTTATGCAATTTAATGACAATACAAATGCAGAAAATTCTCTGATACATTTTATTTTTGTCCGCGCATTTGTTTTCATATCGAGGTAAGCAGAATGAAACCTTTCAAATTTTTTTATGTTGCCCCTTGCGCCGTGCGCCGCACCACGTCACCATTTTGAAAGAATATGCTTTCAATGAATCGAAAACGTACTGTGTCCAAAACGCAGAAAAGAAAAGTTATCAGCGACACACGTTTTCAACTGCTCACTCCGTTGCTCGCTGTATTGAGGTTATGTATGTCCGGGTTTCGGAACCGCAGCGACTAGTGGCGGCGCTGGGATGTAATTTGCCACGCTAACTGATCCATCGGATCGTGGCTGCCAGCATTAGAGTTTTCAAACCTGTATGTAAGACCGTGGGAAAGACGTTATTGCTTCGGCGTGCACAGCCCCCTGACACTGGCCTACTATTCTTACACGATGAACGAAAACGCATTTTGTCCCGGCTTTTTAGTTCTTGAAATCGCCACTACCTAGCGTTGGCTGTTATGTGACAACCTTCGGCTCTAAATACTCTGATCAGCTGAACGATTCGATACTTTCGTATATATCGCAATAACGATAACAGCACGAAAATTAACAAGCTCGAGGTTTTTTTAATATCACAAATGATTGTCATTCTCGCTATAGGATCAGTAGTAAAAAAAGACCCGAATCGTTTTTCAATCATATTGCTATTGAAAATATGCGTTGTTCAAAAAATTCTGCACCCAGTTGTTCGGACCTGCTTTTGATTGGCTCACCCCAAGGTAGCAGCGCTTCAGGTGGCAGAAGCGAGAACTACCACTATGCCTCATTATTTGCGTCACTTCCCATCCTACAAGTTTCTAGATCTGACCCAAGTGACTAGGGCAGACCCAAGTCACCACCGACTGACGAGCAGGCTGGGTTCTTGCCTCGCCTAGTCTGGCCACGGCTTATGACGATCCGTACGCGCGGCCATTAAAGTGCGGTATTGCCGGCGTGTTGCGGCGCGCTGATAATTTAAGTGCGGATGAGCATTTTTTTCACACACGACAGGATTATTGCCAACTTATACACAGACGAATGATCGAATAAATTAATTAAATCGGTGTACTATTGATCGTGAATACAATCCATCATGATTCTCTTACCTTAGGGGCCATCCATTAATCACGTGAGGTTTTGTAGGCCACTTTTTGAGCCCCTTCCCGTGGTGATATGAGGTGAGGTTTCCAGCCCCCTTCCCGTGGTGATATGACGTGAGGTTTCCAGCCCCCTTCCCGTGGTGATATGAGGTGAGGTTTCCAGCCCCCCCCCCCCCCCCGCATCACGTGTATTTTTTTTGTTAATAAATATTAGACACAGGCAATAGGGAGTACGATATTTGATTGTAAAAAACGAAAAAATATATATTGCCAGCATATTTAAATGGTATTGCTCTAGGACCATGGGTTCATTTGCGTGTTTTCTACAGTAACAAGTGGACAAGCCTTTTGTGGATCAGATGTAGGCACTTCAGTTTAAGGAAGTGGCCAGTCGAAATGAAATAGAACTAAAAACTGTTGTTTATGTTACTTCTTAGGTACAACCAGGGGGTTGAAACCTTCTATCCCCTACTGTGTATACAAATGCAGCGCTTTTTTTAGTTCTACCTCTCCCCATGGCGCTAGCAGTTATCTTACAATATTCTTATTGCGCAGGCGTGAGGCACGCACGGCGTACATAGCGACCGTATACATACATCAGGTTGTAAGAGTATAACTAGCGCTGCGAGTGGCTGAGTACGATATTAAAAATGCGGTCATTTGGCATAGCAAACATTTCAAAAGGTACCAGCCCCCTGGGCACAACTTGCCTGGTCAATAGCTCACAGCGGATGCTCTCCGGTTCACCCAGTTACACAAAAAAATACACGTGATGTGTCACAACACCCCCCACCCCCCAGCGTCATCAATCGGGATGTTATCCAAACCCCCCTTCCCCTATTTGAGCCTCACGTGATTAATGGACGGCCCCTTAGCCACATTATTGAACTAATTTATCCATTCAGTGTGGTCGATAAATCGATCCTCGATTGATCAATCGCTCCAGAAATCAATTGTTTTTCATTTTTATTTTCCTTCTAATACCACACACTTGCTAATCGAACCTGAGTTTGATAACGTTGCAAGTGAACCCGAACAACTCAAACAAGCTCGAACAAACCTCATTGGTTAATTAATTCCTAATTTGGCAGATGTTCGAATAATTTTTGAACCTAGAACCCCAATTTAGTTTTCAGCGCCTAAACGACCATGGATAGTTCGCGCCGGTCACGCATTTGACTATGTTATAGTGTACGGAAAAATCAGGAAAATGCCTGGATCTTCTTTGGAGTCTTAACTAAATTATTATAAATTTGCCATGTCGAAAAAAACACTTTCTAAGTCTTCCTTGACACATTTATATTTGGTCACGATTTTGACACACTGGGTCAATTTGATTGCTTTATTCGCCTTAAGGGGTTAGACCACAGTAACGGGTAGAAAAACATGTGCGAATTTAACCATTTTTTTTCGTATGAAAAAGTGATTCGCTCTTAAAATTAATTACACATCTATTTAGTATGAATATCAAGCTGTTAGATTTTTTTTTGAAGTACAAAATGGCCGACTACTAATATTTTCTTTTGTTATCTTTTTTTAAGCGCTTAGTGGCGTGACATTTAGCATCCACAATGTTTTACCTACAACAAAAAAATTCTCGTCGATCTACGTTAGAATACCTAGAGAAGTACGTACGGGATTTGAAAAATACTGTTTTATTCAAAAGTTGTAGGTATTTGAATGAATTTTCAGTGAAAAATTTCGTATAAAACTGCTCATAAAATGAAAAGTTTTCGATTAATCAGAAATTCCGTACGTACTTCTCTGCGAAATTGCAATTAGGAACATAACTTTTAAATTCGAAGTAAATCGAGTGAAAATCGTTGAAGTTATTTGTCACGCCAATTGGATAAAAGCTCTTTCGAGAGAAGCGCTTTTAAAGTTTCAGGTACTCTATGGCCGTGCCAGAGGTGGGTTTCGTTATACGCGCAAAGTCGGTGAAAAAAAATGTTCTTACAATAAATCGAATAGTAATTTATTGTTATGATGATAAAGCACAGATTTAGCGAAAAAAATCATTTTTTTGAAAATTCTACTGTGGCCTTACCCCATAACAACCCTTCGGTCGGTTTTTATTGAAAAAAATCCGGGATACGCTTTAAACATTTCTCAAATATGTCTTCATAATTAAAATTCGGAAAGTATAGAGTTGAATTGTATAAAATTATTGAAAACCTTCAATTTTGGGAAAGTGAGCATTTCATTTCAAATTCGTCCGGGTCAAGATGACCCAGTGTGCCAAAGAAGGGTTAATAATATTTTTTTGCTAAATTAGGATACATGTAGGCATTTTACTCTAGGACGTTCGAAAAATCATATCTTCCATTATTTTGGTTTCAAAAAAATCAAACGGTATTTTTCAGTTGAAAGGACATACTTTTTGAAAAGAAAGTGAGAAACTTCGAGAGTGAAAATGAATTATTTATTTTTCAATTTGAAACATGCTAATTTCAGAACCAGCATATATGCTCTATGAAGAAGGGAAAAATTGGAAAAGTTCATACGCCTACTAAATGATATTAAAAAAAAATATTTATGGATTTTTCGGTAAAAAAGGTGGAGTACTAACATCAGTAGCAAAAAAAAGGAGAGATTAATAGAAAGTAGAAACAATCGCGGAAAATATGGGTGCTCGGAGGTCATCGTCCTCTTCCGAATCATTGCCACGAAAATATCGAACTTGTTTTCTAGGCCGAGGCGAATACGCTAGTTCATAAAATACACGAACCGCCAGTTTGCTTTTAGAAAATCAAAACCTTTGCAAATTCCTATTTTCACAAACTGAACATGTTTTCCATGAAAAAAAAACAATCTTCAGAAAGTGGTTTATGACCTACTCATACCCCAACGATGGGTCGTTCGTGTCTCGTTTCGATCGCTCTGCTGTCCAAATGCCCCAACGTTGGGCTCCTAGGGTTAACTTGTGAATTGACCAATCGATTTTTCTTTCATACTTACCGATTGCATCCGAGTTTGACACGTTTTTTTTCCTTTGTCTGCGTTTTTGCGAATTTGCTTGATTGCCTCGAGGTTGCACATTGCGAATTCCGTTACCGTAAAACGGGGTTAAGATTAAGGTTAGCTTTGACAGTTTTTGGGACTACTTTAACAGAGCGTCTAAAATACGGTATAAATCTGTGCGCAGCACACTTTTTTCTATTGTTGCTCAAATTGGTTGTTCAAGTTTATTACAATGTTGCTGAAGTTGATTGTAATGATGCTCAAGTTGATTTTCATCTCAATGATAATAATGAGACTAACAAGAAAAGGTTGCGAGGTCGATCTCTCCGATTTCGATAAAATTTGGCATGCTTGTAGAATGGGTAAAAATAGGCAATACGTATTTTTTTATAACTGCGGAATCCGATTTTTAAGGGGTGAAACGCACCCTCGAAAATAGGGGTGTTTTTCGTCGATAACGTTTTAATGGTACGATATATGAACAAATTTTAAATTGCAACAATGTTTATTTTTTCGTGTACTATACATTGGGGATGAGAACGATAACGTTATCGACGAAAAACACCCCTATTTTCGAGGTTGCGTTTCAACCCTTAGAAATCGGGTTCCGCAGATATAAAAAAATACGTGTCGCCTATTTTTGCCCATTCTACAAGCATGCCAAATTTAATCGAAATCGGAGAGATCGACCTCGCAACCTTTCCGTGTAAGTGCCTAACCCTAGGTACCTGATATTGTTATGTAAAATGTTTCCTTGAGGCGGAATATTCATTTACAACCATCAAAAAATCGATTTCTTTTTTTTTCTTCTTTAAACGATAGAACTATATATGTAGAATATTTTCCGAAAGTTTCAAAGCGAAATTCGAAAAACATCAAACGTTACAGCCCGTCAACGCTGTGCCTCACCGCTTGGATTTGGAGCGGGCGTGAACTTCAAACGCGTTTTTCTCAAAACTGCATTATCGAAATTGGCGTGCAGGATTACTCAAAAACTATTAAGCCGATTGAGTTGAAACTTGGTAGAAA
>OY723385.1:6708191-6788191 GCA_963210295.1 Ophion ellenae | reverse complement strand
TTTTTTTGGGTTTTTTCGAAAGTGTATTTATTAAGTGTAACAACTTTTATATCAATATTTATAATATAAACCTAGAAAAAAAATCATGAAAATAGCCTTTTTTAGTGTCTAAAGTGAGAAGACCCCTTAAAGTACTTTTGAAAGTTCACACTATAACAATATGCAAAAAACAACGGTTTTTCGAAGTTTCCAGAGAGGGATACCCCCTCAAGGACTTTATGAGAAAATATTGGGATGTTGAATAAGTTCTTAAGGGGTTAGGCCACTCTAGAGACCGAACAATCAGGCTTTTTGGGGATTTTTTTTCAGAAAAACTACACAATAAATCGAGATTGCAAAAAAGGGTGTTTATCATACCTATCAGTGACTGTAAACAATAATTTTTTGAAGCGATTAATTTCAAAATGGCGGCTGTGCAGCGTTTATATCAAAACTGCATTTTTTAAGTTGGCCGGAAACATAACTCAGACAATTTTCAACTTGAAAAATATATTGTCTATGGAAGTACGTAGGACTTTTTTTATATTGCATAGTTCATTTGCTATTAACAATTAACTGACGATTTTTTAGGCAAATTTTTGGAAAGTGAAAAATTCGCCTAAAAAATCTTTAATGACAAATGAACTATGCAATATAAAAAAATACCTACGTACTTCCATAGACAATGTATTTTTCAAGATATATTCAACGTTTCAAGTGAATCGGTCGAAAATTGTCTGAGTTATGTTTCCGGTCAACTTAAAAAATACAGTTTTGAGATACATGCCGCACAGCCGCCATTTTGAAATTAATCGCTCAAAAAAATGATTGTATAGAGTCACTGATATGCATGATAAACACCATTTTTTTAAATCTCGATTTATTTCGTAGTTTTTGTAAAAAAAATACCCAAAAAGCCTATTTTTTCGGCTTCCAGAGTGGCCTAAGGCCTTAAGTGTTAACAAGAATTCTGTGTGCTTCAGCTGCTGATTCTTTGAAAATAAAGTGGGGTAGTGAAATACCCTGCAAATACTCTTTTTTTATGGTGTTGAAGTTTGCAACGTTGGAACGCAAGGAAAGTTCTCTTTTACATTTGATTTTACATAGTTTTATTGTTATGGAAGTTTTTTGTTATTATAGATTGCTAAATAAATATCTTTAAAAATGGTTGAAGGATTTTTGTAGGCAAAATTTGCCAAACGAAATTGAAGGAATTCAGAAATATTAATTTTCCTTGCATTCCTTGCATTCCAACGATGCAAACTTCAACCTCATCTTTATTGGCACGAAATTTGACACACTAAACACTATAAAAAAAAAGTTGTTTACCCTTCGGCGAAATGGCATGCACTGAATTTCATGCTAGCTTAGGGTGGGGGTCGAAAATTCGAACGACCAATATTCAGAAGGACCGAAAGTTTGGATTCAGCAATGACGAACATTCCAATATAGATAGATCAATCTTATGATAGTCTGTTAAATAGTTAATCGAAATTGTGAATACAAAATTCTTAAAGTTCATTTATAGCGAAAACAAATATCAGATTTAACGAAACAATGAGAGATATAATGCCGATTCACCTGTACGTATATACCGAACAATTCGAGACATCAAATTTTCGAATTGTAAATATTACGACAGTTTACAATTTGGTAGTCATTAAAGCGAAGGACCAAAAAGTCGATCAGTTAAAATAGCGATAGGCCAAAATGGCGAATGGTCCAGATAGCGAACACTTGGGATCGAGCGATACTACTTGCGCTTCAGAATGAAGATGGCAGATGGCGTTAGTGGTCAGTCAGGTCAGGCAGCCATGCCATGTTGGCCATTTAGGTATTCGCCATTTCGGACCATCGATCATTTGCGTTTCTATGCTGAAAACAAAAATCATTGATCCAATATCATTCATCTGATTGAATGAAATTTCGTTGATTAAAATGTAAAATTGTTGGTGTAAATTATCGGATCTATTAGTCCAAACAAAACGCTATTGATTTTAATAACATGATAAAATTAAGTTTTTTTTTCATCCAAAAGATATATTGTTGGCCGAAAACAATATATTATTGGAACTATCTAAAAAATTATCGCAAACAAAATATATAGTTTTAATTGGATTTTCTGCAACGAACAACAAAAGCGTTTCAATTCATACATGAATATTGTTGATTCGTGTACACAAGAAAAATTGAATTTCGCTCGTTTGATTCAGATAAAATTTCTATTGAATAAATATGTTATTTTTTTTTTCACCATAGCCGATATTGATTTCCAAGTACATTATTCGTTAAAATATTTATTTTTTATTTTGATTGAAAAATATTAATCAAATGTCTAAATTGGGTAAAAAATGTTGCGAAAATAAAATTTGTTTCTTGCGCATTTGGTTGAAAAAATTCAACCAAATCATGGCCAAGCGCCACCGAAATTATAGGTGTGAGGAAACCCGTAGTTCTCGGAGTAACCGCTAGAAGCCGCACGCGCGCTCGTTTCTCGTAAGCGTAGAGCGAACCGAAAATCTACTTAAGGCGTTACCCCCACTTGTAGCGCAAAAAAGGCCTTTTTCATGAATTTTTTCAAAGAAAACTCCAAAACTTTTTTAATCGATCAATATACCATCTCAAAGAACACATCTTGAAGAACTTTCAGTAATTTTTTTATTGAAAAATATTACATTGTTTAGTGGCAAATGGCCGTCAATGAAATAATGTTTTTATGTACACGGTTTGCGGTGACCAACATTGCGGCGAAGTGGATCATCTGAAAAAAAAATGCGGATGGATTTAGTCAAATATAAGTATAAACTAGTCTTCAATCGAAGGTTTTAAAAAAATATTCATTTTTCACAAAATGGCGGACAGTCAAAGTTAATGGTTCGATTTTAACGAAAAAAACGGCCGTTTTTTGGCTATAAAACGGCTATTTTTTTTTTTCGAAAAAAAAAAATCAAACGATTAAAGACTACATTTTTATGTATTAAATAAGCCTGCAAAATTTCAAGAAGATCGGTTCATTAGTGTTCGAGTAATCTTGGTCAGCGACTTTAGAAATGCCATTTTGAGAAAAACGCGTTTAAAGTTTCAATTTCAGTTTACACGAAGAAAATATTTTTTTTTGTAAACTTACATAGAGTCATCTATTCCGGCCCCGTTTTTATAAATTCCAGTCTATTATATGAACGTTGTGAATGCCAGGTATACGACCCTTTTCATCGAACAATGGATTGAAGGTCGGAGGGAGGGTCGAGCGCGCCAGACGGCAGACAAGCCGGTCGTTTACACAACGGATTCTTCTCTTTCAACGCTCATATCTCAGTCAATTTTGTTCGGATCGACTTGAAATTTTCAGGACATATTCTCAGATACTTATAGTTCGAAAAAATGCAATAAAAAAAATTGCTTTTTTCAAAATCGCAAGTGGGGGTAACCCCTTAAACGCCGGAGAAACTCCAAAGAGTATCGCTTCTTGGCCTATGGCTAAGATCAAAGTGTAGTATCTGTTCTTATCAGTTGAATATCTGATATTCTCTCCATGGATATTCCATTGGATATTTGATATTCTCTCCACTATTATCGTGGATGATCATTCTAATGCTCACTTTTTATTTAAGATTTAAAACAAATTGAAAAACTTTCGTCCCGTGGCATATTCGTTTCGATACAGTGTAGAAATAATTAATTCTATTGATTATATTTTTGGACGAAATAAAAAATGTTGTAGCAACCGCGTAATTATTTCATCCATACATCTACGGATTGTATATAGAATGATTTCGATAGAATATAATTTTATTTGAAGGATAATGTAGATATTCAGAGAACAGAAGAGCTTTTTAAAATAAAATAATGTGTTATTTGAATCAATCACATTTTCCAATATTTTATAGTATTGCAACAATCTCATATATCGGTGGCACTCGGCAGCACCACAATTATTTGGATCAACCAATATATTTTTTTGATTCACTTGGTTTTCTGTAAGATCTACACATTCGAAGTTTGTAGTCTCGATATATGGATTTTTGCTATAGACGGTATTACGGATATTAGGGGCCATTCATAAAACACGTGACGCAGTAAGGGGGGGGGGTTAGGCAAATCGTCACACTTTGTCACAGGGGGGTGGGAGGGGGATCGAGTAATAGTCACGAGACGCTATAAGCATATTAAATCTGGAAAAGGGTGACACTGAGACGCTGAAAATTTTCTGTACTGCCCACCCAAATTTCCAACTACGAGGAAGTCGCAACTTCTCTGATATCGATTGAGACTCACCTGAAACATCCTCGGGAGCACATTGCATTCTAGGTGCATCGTGATAAAAGATTATCAAATTATTTATTATTAATGTATGTGGGGTCGTCCATTAAGGCCTTAGGCCACTCTAGGGGCCGAAAAAATAGGCTTTTTGGGGATCTTTTTTTCAGAAAAACTACAAAATAAATCGAGATTACAAAAAAGGGTGTTTATCATACATATCGGTGACTGTATACTATAATTTTTTTGAAGCGATTAATTTCAAAATGGCGGCTGTGCAGCGTTTATCTCGAAACTGCATTTTTTAAGTTGGCCGGAAACATAACTCAGACAATTTTCAACCGATTCACTTGAAATGTTGAATATATCTTGAAAAATACACTGTTTATGGAAGTACGTAGGATTTTTTTATATTGCATAATTCATTTGTTATTAAAAATTATCTGACGATTTTTGAGGCAAATTTTTGGAAAGTGTAAAATTTCGTCAGATAATTGTTAATAACAAATAAACTATGCAATATAAAAAAAATCCTACGTACTTCCATAAACCATGTATTTTTCAAGATATATTCAACATTTCAAGTGAATCGGTTGAAAATTGTCCGAGTTATGTTTCTGGCCAACTTAAAAAATGCAGTTTTGAGATAAACGCTGCACAGCCGTCATTTTGAAATTAATCGCTTCAAAAAAATTACTGTATACAGTCACTGATGTGTATGATAAACACCCTTTTTTGTAATCTCAATTTATTTTGTAATTTTTCTGAAAAAAAAAAATCCCCTCTGAAAAACGAGAGCAGAAGGCGGGGTCGGGCTCCAAGTCACGTAATTTTCAGGAGCGGCAGGGGGGGGCACCGGCACAGTCACGAAACGTCACAGAGGGGGGGGGGGGGGGGGTTGAATATTGATAAAATTTGCGTCACGTGTTTTATGAATGGCCCCTCAGATACTCACTTTTTTCTATTTCGGAGATATGAATGTTGTACATTGTTCGAATCTGTATTTGTATGACTCAAACTGCAGACTATCTGAATATATGTTCTCGAATGAATAATCCTTTGGTGTAATAGTTACTCGATTTCGTCATCGGTCAAAGGATAAAATTTCGAATAATTTAACCTTCCTTATTTTGAGCGTTCGTAATTCTGTCGTTTCGAAATCTTTGTCGTTCTATATTTGGTCATTCGACACTTTGACCCCCACCCGGTTTATATAAACCGTAGTTGTTAATCGATCGTAAAAATCGTGTGTAGCTCGCTCGAAATTATATCTGATGAGCTACAGTTGAAATTTATTTTATGAACATGGATTTATATATGAATCTTTAAAATAATCTCACGTCATTAAATATATAATAATAATAATAATAATAAAAATAATAATAATTTGGTTTAATCAGCGACGGTGCGGGCCGAACGGGGACTTATTGTCTGATCGACATGGTGTTGAATCGTATGGCCAAGGGTGCAAAGGAAATCGACATAGCCGCCGCACTTGAGCATATCAGAGATCAGAGGCCGGGCATGGTAGCGACGAAGCAACAATTCGAGTTCGTTCTCGTAGCCGTTGCCGAGGAAGTACACGCGATTCTTAAGGCTATGCCGGTGCAAACGGCCGCTGAAAAATCGACAACGGCGATCGCCGCGTCGGCAAGTGCCACTCAATCCTCGTCCTCGGCTTCCGAACAGTGACGAGGGTAAAACGGACAGAATCAACGACAACGCGACCACTCCAAAAACGAAGACCAAAAACGATGCGCAAAATGACGAAAAAAAAAAAACGTAACGAAAATTTATTTCCATCTGGAATTCGCGGCCTCAATCAAGGCACGTGAAAAATTCGAGCAAAAATGGCAACGACGAAAAAAAAAAATTGTGGAGCTAATCGGATAATAATTTGCGAAATGAATCAGCGCAATTTTTTTTTTCTTTTCGCAGCGCACGACGAAAAAATTTCCCAAATTTTATTCTTGACTGTCGAATTTAAACGTGGTTACGGTTAAAAAAAATTTAACTCAACCTCTTTATGTGAGTTACTCAAGCATTCCTTTCGGAGAAAAAAAAAGGAATTACTCTCGCGAATAATTTATGGTATGGAAATCCCAGACACTGTTTTCCAATTTTTTGTCGAATCGATTTCTCCGAAATTCCGCGTCACTTTCGCATAATTATTATTTATTATCCATCGAGCATTATATTCACTCATACGGCCTACAAATCCGCATATTTCGCAAAAACCTCTTAATTTCGATTGCAGAATTACATCATTTTGCTTCGTTCGTTTTTTTTTTTTTTCGTTCGAGACAAATATAATTCTCATTGATATATACGCGTTAAAGACTCGGGCAAAAATCTTCCACGCATCAGAGGGATAGGGTGGAGGAGAAAAATAAAAAATCTCTCGCTCCCCGGTAATTGCGGAAAAAGAAACGACGGTTCGATCGTTTTTTTACAAAGTTTCGTTCACCCTTGATGCGAGATGTAAAAATGGTGCTGTGCTATATACAGGGTATGCCTCTGTACGCCACCCGAAATAACTCGGTAATTATCGACGTGACGAAAAAATGTTCCAGGCAAAAGTTGTACGGTGTGAAGGGGACCATCAAATGCGACGAATTTTTTTTTATTTCGCTGGAGGCGCCGACGCACAGCGAAGGTCACCTCCACTTTTTCAAATGGAATGGTACATTTTTTTTCAACCATCTTGTGGAGCAAGCCGCATAAAAAACAGGGGGTCTGAGTCGTTCAAGGTCATTCAAGGTCAGTATCGATGATACAAATCTAAATATCTCGGATCACTGCCAAATATTTGGCAGTGATCCGAGATATTTATATTTGTATTTCATTTTAACGGGTGACCTTGAATGACCTTGAACGACTTTGACCCCGTAATGTTTTTTATGCGGCTTGAGGTGCTCCACAAGATGGTTGGACAAAAATGTACCATTCCATTTTAAAAAGTGGAGGTGACCTTCACTGTGCATCAGCGCCCCCGGCGAAATAAAAATATTTGGTCGCATTTGATGCCCCCCTTAATACCGTACGACTTTTGTCTGGAACATTTTTTCGTCACGTCGATAATTACCGAGTTATTTCGGGTGGCAGAGATCAGAGGGACAACCTGTATATGTATACCGATTAGGGTGGCCCAATTTTGAGCTCCATTTTTCCTTTTTCTCACCATCCAATTGTCTTCTTTGAAGGAAACAAAAATTCGCGGAAACTGCGAGCTGTCAAAAAATATTTAGCGGTCGCTCAAGCCTCCCAAAATTCAAATTTGCATTAAAAAATCAATTTTTTTGCGTCCACTTCTCACCCATGAATTTTGGGCTCTATAATTTTTTAAACAACCTCGCGAAAGCTCTAGGCGGCCAATGATTATTTGGCTGTCGCTCAAGAGCTTCGAAATTTCCAATTTTTGCAATTTTTTTTACTCTTCTCACTCATAAATTTGACGCTTTGTAACATTTTCAAAACAGCTAATATTCTTTTCTTCCGAAACGGATTTTTCAAATTCACCTCACACTTCTAACCCAATAAAACGACCTATAATTTTTTTTTCGCGGACAAGAGGTGTAAAGAATTATTTTATGAAAACAAAGATTATAATTCTTGGGTTAGAAGTGTGAGGTCAATTTGACAAATCGGTTTCTAAAGTTAAAAGGATTAATTGTTTTGAAAGTTTTACAAAGCGTCAAATGTAAGAGTGAGAAGAGTTTTAAAAAATTGCGGAAATTTGACATTTTGAAGCTTTTGAGCGATCACAAAATATTCATTGGCGGGCCAGAGCTTTCGCGAGGTTAATTTTAAAAATCTAAAGTTTTAATTTTCAAATTAAAAAGTTAAAAAAATTTCAATTATAAATTAAAAGTAAAAATTTCGGAAAAAAATTTAAAATACACTTAATAATACACTTAATAAATACACTCGCAGCCACCACCTATCCCGGGTGAGACGGGGCCGAAAAAAAATCGATTTTTAAATGAAAATTTGAATTTTTGGGAAGCTTGAGCGATCGCTAAATATTTTTCGACAGCTCGCGGCTTCCGCGACAATCTTTTTTTTTTCTTTAAAGAAGATAATTGGATGGTGAGAAAAGGGAAAAAAATAGAGCTCAAGATTGTGCCACCCTAATACATATAGATACAGCATACGTACACGTGTGTATGTATGCATATAATTATACGCATATATATATATATATATATATATATATATATATATATACGCATACATACACGAAGACATATTTATATGTACATATATCTATGTATGTACGAATATCGAGGAGCGATATAGCTGAGAAAAAAAGTTGCAAACACAAAAAAAACTTAAGCTGTTTTAATCGTAGGTGTTTTTGACGTGATCGCGAGAAGTAAAACGAGGAGCAAAGCCAAGAAGAAGCAACGCACACATCCCCACACACACACACACCTACACACACACACACACACACACACGCACACACACACACACACGCACGCGCACACACACACACACACACACACACACACACACACGCACGCACACACACACACACACACACACACACACCCCTACACACACACACACACACACACACACACACACACGCACACACACACACACACACACACACACACGCACACACACACACACACACACACACACACACACACACACACGCACGCGCACACACACACACACACACACACACACACACACACACACACACACACACACACACACACACACACACACACACACACACACACACGCGCGCGCACACACACACACCTACACACACCAAGAATGGATTATTATCGTCGCGTTCATAACAGTGGTTGTGTTTTGTCGTGCGCACTACATATTCAAAATGAAAATGAAAGTGCTAAAAATTGCCTCATATTTTGCGGTGTATATATAATACACATACCTGGCATATACAATTATATATGAAAAAAAAAATAGAAGAAAAATGAAACTTAAATGGCGTACCGGGTGAAGCACTAACTGACAGCAGTAGAAACATCTCCCAGCCTATGAGACTTGGGAGAAAACTTTTCCTACAAAAGTTGCATAGTTCGAAGGGGATTGTCGAGTTGTGGCTACGAGGTTAATCCAGGTGGACGCCCTTCAGAGATTTCAAGGTCACGTCCATTTTTTTTTTAATGGTAGCACTACTATTTTATCAGGATTTTATGAAGGAATAAATAAGTTCACACACCAAGATGGCCGATCAAGATTTAGGGCTAAAAATCGGTGAAAAAGAAATTTCAACGTTTTTAGCCTGGCATCCATTGAAAAAGCAGTGCAAACACGTACTTCTGGGTGCTCAAAGTAACGGCCACCACTTTCTATGTACGCTTCAATGTGAATCGCGTTGATTGTATTGTCTCGTTAATCACGTCAGTCTGTTTTAACGAACTGGCTCCAACTGAGGTTTCGATAGTTTGATAAGAGCCTGCACGTTGATACAGACTGACGTAATTGATGGCCAATACAATTAATGGGAATAAGATTGTAAGCGTGCATTCCCCCATGGAAATTTGTATACGCGAAAATATACTGCAAATTTATTTTATTAATAATTGTAACGTATATGGAATGTATGCCATATATTGAAAATATATTTTGCATAGATGTGCCAAATTCTAATTTTCGCAACGTTTTCATATATGAGATGTATATGCGTGGTATTACTGTATATCAATGTATCATATATCAATGATATATGTTGCATTTACACTGCGTATATACCACATATATTTAGCATATATGTTGCATACACACTGCGTACATACCACATATATACTGCATAAATGGTACATATATGCCACATATATACAGATATGCGTAGCATATCTGTATATAGTGTTTATATGTAATAACGTACTTTAACTGTAAGTTGAGTTTTTTTTAAGTTTACGTTTTAAGTTTTATTAAGTTGAACTGTAATAGTGCTTATACACAGCATATATCTTTTGTCAGGAATATGCATAAAAAATGTACGCGTCATATATGACGCATAAATGACACATATACGAGTCATATATGACGCATACATTTTTGATATATTTTTCTGACTAAAAAATCGATTGAAAAAATATCGAAAATATATCGTATATGCCTCATATATGCATCATAAATAGCGTTTATACGTAGCATATATGTTTTGGTCGGAAAAATATATCGAAAATATATGGGTCATATATGCGTCATATATTTGGTGCATATATACTGAATATATACGTATTATTCTATTTTTCGTCACTATATATGCGACCGATATATATATGTATGTAGCATATATTTTCTGCGTATATTTTACATACATAAATTTTCCCATTACAAAAATGGGGGTTGGAAGTGGTGGCCATCACTTTAAGGCAGGATTCTACTTTGAAACCATGAAAAAAACGCTATTTTCGTGAATTTTTTCTGAGAATACTATTAAAGATGTCGATATGGGGTTTAAACTGTTCAATAAATACACTCTTTAAGTACATAAAAAAAAATTTTAATGTATTTTATTCATTTTTTGTACACGTAAAATATGTTTAAAGCCAACGCCTCGAAAAGCAGGTACCGTTGCCGTGGTCGTGAAATCTTCCCGACGGATGGTCTGAAACAAAAAAATCAAATAGTTTCACGTTCAGTATGTCTTCAGGAACCGACCTAACTAGAATATTTTATATACGTGCAAAATTAACAAAATGGCGGCTAAAATACGAAAAAAAACGCATTTTTTTTTTTCGTATTTTAGCCGCCATTTTGTTAATTTTGCACGTATATAAAAATTTTTTTTTTTATGTACTTAAAGAGTGTATTTATTGAACAGTTTAAACCCCATATCGATATCTTTAATAGTATTCTGAGAAAACATTCTCGAAAATAGCGTTTTTTTCATGGTTTCAAAGTAGAATCCTGCCTTAAGGGGTCTTCTCACTTTAGAGGCTGAATAAAGGCTATTTTCATGATTTTTTTTGATAGGGTTGTATCATAGATATTGATATAAAAGTGGTTACACTTAATAAATATAACTAACAACTAACAACTGTAACAACTTTTATGTCAATATCTATAATATGAACCTATCAAAAAAATTCATGAAAATAGCCTTTTTTTAGCGTCTAAAGTGAGAAGGACCCCTCAAGCACTATTCATAGGAGTAAGTGTTTGCACCCTTTTTGCCATCGATTCTAGGCTGAAAACTTTGAAATTCCTGTTTCATCGATTTTCGTATGCAAAATCTTGATCGATCATCTTGAAATTTCGTGTGCGAACTTATTTTTAGTTCCTCGATAAAATTCTGACAAAAATAGTGTTCCCAAAAAAAACGGAGGTGACGAGGCCTGGACGAACCACCACCACTCGACGATCCCCTTCGAACTATGGAACGTTGGTAGGAAAAGTTTTTCTCCAAAGTCGCAAGTGATAGGTGAGAAGATAATTCTACCGCTGATAGTTGTTGCCTCATGTGGTATATCACGTCACGTGACCCACACACGTAACATCAACGGGATGGAATATAAGGCTCGATAACATTCCGATTACAGGGCGACACTTTGCCACGCGCTCTTCTTATTTTCAATGAAAACGAAAATATTGCCAAAAAACCTCGCGAACGACGCTATATTATTTTTCGTAAGAAATATAGGAATTAAAAAAAAATCACAAAACACGCGTTTCCATTATTTTCCGAT
Organism: Ophion ellenae; assembly: GCA_963210295.1. Lineage (NCBI taxonomy): Eukaryota > Metazoa > Arthropoda > Insecta > Hymenoptera > Ichneumonidae > Ophion > Ophion ellenae. Next base: position 6,776,270 of record OY723385.1, on the reverse strand, counting down.
TTAACGCAGGTCGAATTGTGCGGTAAAAGAAGAAAAGGGCGAGAGAAAAATGATCGCGCGGCTTCAACATTCTATCTCAACGAAGCGATTAGTCTCAGGCGAGAAACACAAGAGAAAAAAAAACCGAAAAAAAAAAAGATTTCAAAAATGACATGGAGTGTCGCACGGCGGTGTTTTAGGAACGTGTGCTTGTATCCAATGTCGGCGAGAATATCGATCGTTAGTAGGATCTATATTGGCGAAGGTCATATACAGGGTGTCCCTCTCATCTCTGCCGCCCGAAACAACTCGGTAATCATCGACGTCACGAAAAAATGTTCCAGACAATAGTTGTACGGTGCGAAGGTGGCCATCAAATGCGACCAAATATTATAAAAAACAAGGGGTCAATGTCGTTCAAGGTCATTCGAGGTCATTCAAGGTCATTCGAGGTCATTCAAGGTCATTCAATGTCATTCAAGGGCATTCAATGTCATTCAAGGTCATTCAATGTCATTCAAGGCCATTCAAGGTCAGTATCGATGACGCAAATCTAAATATCTCTGATCACTAGCAAATATTTGCCAGTGATCCGAGATATTTGGATTTGTATTTCATTTTGATAGGTGACCTTGAATGACCTTGAACGACTTTGGCCCCGTAATGTTTTTTATGTGGCTTGAGGTGCTCCACAAGATGGTGGAAAAAAATGTACCATTTCATTTAAAAAGGTGGAGGTGACCTTCACTGTGTGTCAACGCCTCCGGAGAAATAAAAAAAAATGGCCGCATTTGATGGGCCCCCTTCACACCGTACAACTTTTGTCTGGAACATTTTGTCGTGACGTCGATAATTACCGAGTTTTTTCGGGTGGCAGAGATAAGGGGGACACCCTGTATAGGCGCGTGTATAAGACGATTAGTGTGCCATATGTGTAGATTCTCGGGGATATCTGATTTGTCGAAAAATGTCTTGCGGTACCAGCCTCCCGCAAGAATCATCGACATCAATGTCACCGAAAAGGAATTACAAACGTAAATAAATAAAGTGAAAAAGAAAAGCTGAAAGAAAACGTGGATATATATATATATATACACATATATAAATAACATTTATATCGTTGCGTCCAAAAAAAATGTCAATGAGATCATAACGTGTCTTCGTAACTGATTCATTATCGCGAGTACGTATAAAAAGAAAGCTACCTATATATACCTAAAGGAAAACAGTCTGAATGGGAATTGATGAAAAATTTGTCTTTGTCGTCGACATTGATTGGCTCACGACGTCACACGCGATTGTCGAAATTTCGAGACCTTCCTTTCAATCTATCATTCATCAACTACCCCCTTTGCACATCTCGACATACTTTTCTCCTATTTTTAATTTCTACGATCAGCGACCCATGAAAAAAAAACAAACAAAGATCGTGTGATTGTAACAAGTACGGAGCAACAGAAAAAGAAACAAAGTATTCGTTGTGCAGAAGACGATTGTGATCGGCATCGATGGCGTATACGGCAAAGAAGAAAGAGAGTGAATCCAAACACTAAATGGCGTAAATGGGTAAACGATTATGTTGCTTTAGAAGGAAGAGAAACTAAGGAGAATTGTGTCATTAATTGGGTTTATGATTAATGCTGTGTACGCTATGTCAGACATCGATCCTATCAAACAGTAACTATAGATTCTATATTTTTGTGTAAAACGAGAAGGCAACGTACCTATATGAAACTATATATATACACACACGTACCCATATGAATATATATTATATATTACACGCTAAGTCTATACCATGTTAATGGAGAATATATATACTAATACATGTTGTAATGAAATATAAATCAATCTATGTTCAAAACTGCTATTATCGACTGTATAGCCTCGTCACTCGTCGGCCATGTTTTTCGCTCGTGTTAAGGAGGTACGGTGATTGGAGCGGGTTCAAGATAAAAGCCCGATTTTTTTTTATAACATTGTCGAGACCTTCGTCCATGCGCATGCGGAGTTTCCGCGAGATTTACCGTACACTTTCCGAGTTTTTTTTTTTTTTTATTGGTTTTTTTCCTTAGGTACACGCTTTTCGCGTTTGTTACCTATTCTTTCCCTTCATTGTGCCCGTTTCTTTTCCTCTACTGTTTACTCCTTTTTTTCTCCATCTTTCTCCTTGCCCCCCCCCCCCCCCCCCCCCTCTTGCGGCCGCAGCCGACTTCCCCCTCTGTATTATATTCATCATGACATTTCTGTCATGGGTATAGGGAAACTGCGGAAAACCTATACCAATACAGCCGGTCATCGCGTTCGCCCCCCCCCCAGTCGTGGAACTAGTCTTATTTCGCCGCGAAATGCCGAAGAAAAACATTTCACGACGAAATGTACGCGACTGGGATTCGAACCCGGGACCTCCCGGTCCGCTGGTTTAGTGGCGAGCACGCTAACCACTAGACCATCGCACCGGTTACTTTCCGAGTTATTAATTGTTAAAGTTGGTGAATTAGTCACACGTAGACGACAAAATGTGCCTGTCCTCTCGTATATCGATTTTTTTGTGCTACTTGGAGCCAAGAAACACGTAAAAAAAACTGATGGTTGCGTTCGTTGAATCTTTGTGATCGATAAGGCACCTTGAATTGGAATGCTCACCCCAGAAATAAGCAATAAATTTAGAAATAAAGTTGCAAAAATCGAAGTTTTCGGAGACCGAGACTTCTCGTGACGTAACAGCAGCCATCTTGCTCGACGTGTGGCAACGCCGGATACCCCCGCAAATTTGATTCGTCTATCGGATATTTTCAACGCGAATTAAAAATATGATTGTGCGAAGCCGTACATTTTTTAATGGGTTATCAAGGGCCTTTCGTCGATATTTACTTGAAGTTCTTTTACGCACAGCAAAGGCATCACAATTTTTCTGGCGACATGTACCTATACAACGGATCTATATATAAATTCAGCATGGGAGAACCGTTATATAAAATAAACGTTCCTTTTTATACCTGCAAATATTGTGAAAATTGGGAAAGGGAAAAATAACATAACAATCGATGAAATATGTTTTGACTTTGGACAGATTGGACATTGGACATTGAGGTTAACTTCAACGCGACGTTTTTTTATTTGCAATCGCAATATTATCTTTTCATTTTCTAATTCTTGTCCGTCAGAATCTACATTTGTCTCTAAACTGGACTTCAGGTACAATCCCGTTACTCTTTTGATAAACTTCCACAGTATTTTCATTCTCCATGTTAACCGGCTACAAAAAATAATAAACCGGGCGCGTGGAACCGACGACAGCCACCGAAAATGCGACGATACTAGACGTCAACGATATGGCGTACTACTGAAGTCGAGTAGTAGATTATTAAGGTTGTTTCCATATTATAAAAATAATGGGAAACTCGAAATTCAATACTTAAAAAATATTTCTCGAAAAATAGGCCATATACATATATCTAAAACGTGGCGATATTGCGGCGTGAAATGGACTCTAAGTTTATTAGCATGGTCATCACCGTACCTCCTTAATCATCACAGTGCAAAATTATCAAAAAATTGATTTTCTTTTGCATTATCCGACGGTATAGACGGTTATAAACATGGACCTGGCATCGTCGATTGATCGTAAGTAGACAATTTATATGGAAATTCCGGACTCGAAACTTCAAACGCGTTTGTCTCTAAACGTTTTTTTAAATCTTCATTCTTTTTCAACGAAAAACTGTCGAAAAAATAAGCTAAATTCGATACTTTTTTTCAGACCGCCGCCATTTTGTCAATTTCGATTTTTTTTAAACTCCATAGCAAGATGGTGGCTTTCGTACTGATTACTAATCTTTTTACAAATTTCGTTTCAGATAGTATTTACGGCTCCAACCGTGTACACCGTGACAACTCCTTTTGTTTCGAAAATACTTTCAACCGTTCCAAAAATGTGAAAAAAATGAACGTTAAAAAATGTATTTTCTGATCTCTATGAGTGCTTTACTTTGACATTAAAAATCAGACGGATTAGCGTATTCTAACCATCGAAAAAAAAAATCCCAATAATCAGCTATTTTTTGACCCGTTACACTGTGATGATCCCTTAAGGGGTTAGGCCACAGTAACGGGTATAAAATCGCGTGCGAACTTAACAATTTTTTTCATGAAAAAGTGATTCACTCATTAAATTAATTACCCATCTATTTAGTATGAATATCAAGCTGTTAGAATTTTTTTCTTCGATGTACAAAATGGCCGACTACTAATATTTTCTTTTCTTATCTTTTTTTTAGGCGCTCCGCGGCCTGACATTTAGCATCCACAATTTTTTACCTAGAAAAAAAAACAAAAATTCTCGTCATTCTACATTAGAATACCTAGAGAAGTACATACGGAATTTAAAAAATATTGTTTTATTCAAAAGTTGTAGGTATTTGAATTGCTGTTTTGAGAAAAACGCGATTAAAGTTTTAGGTACTCTATGGCCGTGCCGGAGGTGGGCTTACGTTCTACGCTCAAAGTCGGTGAAAAAAAAATGTCTTGGTAAAAATCGAATAGTAACTTATTTTTATGATGATAAAGCACCGTTTTAGCGAAAAAATAGATTTGTTGAAAATTCCCCTGTGGCTTTACTCCTTAATGAGCGAGCTGAGATTCGTTTTCGAAACGACTAAAATATTCAGTCTTCTAATCTATCTCAGAAGATATACTTCGGGTTAGTTATTAAAGCGCTTGGTGCACGTATCTATTAGGTCAAAATAAAGGAGTGGGGGGAATCAAACAAAGGCAAAGAGTATACTCATGACAGATGTGAATAGTAAAATGCAGATATATATTGTTATACCACATTTGAGAAATTGATTATGACAGTTACAATTTGATACAATTGATTATTATCGCAGTTTCCTTTCGCACGTTAAAAGTTATGGTTTTAACAAAGTCGTATACGATTACATAAAATACGGGTGGATTGGATTTACGGTTTGATGAACTTGTAATTTGATATCGTGCTGACGCTAGGCGCTCGGGCCTCCTATAAGGCAGTGCAACAGTATGGCACTCACGTACGCAAATTACACTATGGATTTTGTTGGTTGAGAGTTTTATTGGATGAATAATTATTTCTACACACTACTAATGAGTTCTAACTAATTTACAAGGGCACGGAATACTCAGAGTACAGAGTGCCAAGGCCTACATAGAGCTCCGCTCAGTCCTAGAATTCGCGAGAGACTAATTTCAGGGCGACTCGATGGTGGGTTGCTTCTTAATTTTTGTACAAATCAGCAGTTTTTATTGTCGCCGAGCAATAAATTTCGAAATGGGTATAGGATTGAGCGGCCGAGGCTTGCTCCGTGTCCCCGTTGAGAGTCATTCGTATCGCAAGTTAGACTCAGCATTGTGAAGAAATTCGAAGTTAAAACTGCCAGAGTGGATTTTGGTTTCGCAATGAGGATTTCGTATACTCGAAGTATTGAGTATGATAAAACTTGTCGGGTTCAAAGGGGGACGTCGAAAAAAAATCTTCTTTGATCCAAAATTCAAAATGGCGAGGTTAAGATGGCCGACAGGTTTTTTAATAGGATCATGCCTTTTGGGATAAACTTCCGAAAAGCCCACACCTCCGAATAATTTCGAACTTCGTGTACTTATGTGCTTTGACTCGCTGATCACGAATATGATAGTGAAAAAACCCGCAAATTTGATTTTCATGATCAAAACTGAAAAAGACGGTTTTTTTAAAGTTTTTCTATTTTATTTTAACAAATATTGATCGTAGAGGAAAATATCTTCTACGAAAGTTGTAGCCCATCAAAAGACTGATAATTTATGTTCTGTACAAATTTTGTCTAAAATAATTATTTTCCAAGAAAAATGGGATAATACTCCAATATGTATATTTTGCTAAACTTCATTAGCTACGATATTATCGACTTACGCACTTTACTGCATACGGGCCCGAATAAACCCAAACAAAAGAAACACAAACAGCAATCAAAACAAACCCAAACAAACTCGGGTATGTTGAATCATGGGGTGTGTAGTTCACTGGAGTAAGCGCAGGGCACCTCGGATGGGTGTGTGGAATCGCGGGGTGTGGAGAACACTGGGGTGGGTGGAGGGCACCTCGGATGGTTACGTGAAATCGCGGGGGCCGTAGAACACTGGGGTGGGTTTGTTGGGCACCTTCGATGGATGCGTGGGATCGTGGGGTGCGTAGAACACTGGGCTGGACGGGGGGCACCTCGGATGGGTGCGTGGAATTGTTGGGTTCGTAGAACATTGGGGTGGGCGGTGGGCACTTCGGATGGGTGCGTGGAATCGTGGGGTGCGTAGAACACTGGGATGGGTTTGTTGGGCACCTTGGATGGCCGGGTGGAATCGTGGGGTGCGTAGAACAGAGGGGTGGGCGGGGGGCACCTCCCATGGGTGCGTGGAACACTGGGGTGGGCGGCGTGCACCTCGGATGGGTGCGTGAAATCGTGGGGTGCGTAGAACACTGGGGTGGGTTCGTTGGGCACCTTGGATGGGTGTATGGATTCTTGGGGTGCGTACAACACTGGGGTGGTTGCAGAGCATGTTTTCTATTCTTTTCTCTTTCGCCAATTTTTAAATAAAAAATACAAAAAAGCAAAAAGTAGAATAAAGTACAAAAAACAAAAAACAGACTAAAATACAAAAAAAAAGAATAGAATACAAAAAAGCAAAAAAAATGCACTTCAAAGACTTAACTGTAACCTCCCCGTGGTGAAATGCGTAAGTAGATAACATCGAAACTAATAGAGTTTAGCAAAATATATTTATTGGAGTGTTATCCAATTTTTCTTGGAAAATAATGATTTTAGACAAAACCTGTATAGAACATACAATATCAGTCTTTTAATAGGCTACAACTTTCGTAGATGACATTTTTCTCTAAGATCAATATTTAAAAATTAAGAACGTTATAAAAAAAACGTTTCCTACAAAAGTTATTAATTTTGGCCTGACAAACTGAAAAAAATGCATGATCAATTTTTTTTAACTCGCGGGCCATCTTAACGTCGCCATATTGAATTTTGGGCCAAAAAAAGATTTTTCTTTAACGTCCTCCTTTGAACCCTAAAACTTTTGTTATACTCAATACTCGATCGAAACAGTATTTTTCGAGATAAACAGGTGCAAGATTACAGGTGTAAAAGGGACACCCGGTCTATCAAAAGGAAAAAAATATATAAAATAAGATACGGAAATAACAATTGCTTAAAAACTATGAAAATCTAAGATACTCCGCTGATTTTTTTTATCCAATTGAGATAATGGAAGACATCGACATAGACACCGGGTGAACGTGGCTTGGCGCACTCGTCACCGTAGGACACGATACCGACCAGTTGATTGGAAACAACGAACCCACCACCGCTGTCACCCTGGCAAGAATCCGCCTTTCCGCTCAAATGACCCGCGCACAATTCGCCCTTCTTCAGATGAAACTTCCGGCACTTTTTTCTCCCAACGATTGGAATGTAGGCCATCATGAGCTGCCTCGACATCTTCCCGTTGTACTATATCGCGAACAAACTCAGACGTCATTTTTTAATTTCTCTATTTGGGCCATCGATTTGACATTTCTAACTTTGGAGGAAACAAAAAAATTAGGCAAATTCATGAAAGCATTGAAAAAGACTTATAGAGGATTACGATAGATCACGGTCTCACATACAGGGCTTGAAACGACGGTCGGATTTGATAGGCGGCGAGTGGGCTGCTTAGTGTCCAAGCTTTATTTTCTTATCTTTGCCACCGTGTGTCGTTGTGATCGGGGGGGGGGGGGGGGGGGGGGGTGTCATGAGACTAACCTAAACCGATCATAAATTGTTTCGTCGTATAGGCGTATGTGCGTATAACAGTTGAAAATCATTACGCGTATAACAAAAAGATGGATATGCCTAAATAACTGTTATCGACAATTTAATTTAGCGACAATCCAGAACTTTCGGGTTCCGAGTGCGCAGCGTAACAATTCAGCTCAACTACCATTGCAATACTAAGAACGAAATATCGATCATTTTTATCATAGTCGCTTGAGTTTTACACGCGGTTAATATAGGTTAGGTTATATTTTTAAGCATGTGTGTATTAATTTGTTCATTTTAGCATGCAAATACATACTTTTTCGTTTCCTTTCCATGTAGTGGATATTCCTTACAAAAAAGAAACAAGATTCCGTATACGGTGACATTACAGTCTAAAGTGCATGCACTGTATGCAAGGCCGAGACATATGATATTGCTGTCTTCTTCGCACACGACACCCCCTTTCCTATGCGCAGCATGCGGCCGAAAATTGAAGCAAGAACCGGACGCTAAGTATCCCTTCTCCCACTACCGTCGTTTCAAGGCTTGTATGTAAGACCGTGGGATGGATACTAAAGGATAAACCACGGTCTTATATACAGGTCTGGAAACGATCACGATTTGGTAGGTACGCTTGGCCGATCCACGTTTCTTTACAGTTTTCGCCACTACGTGGCTTTGCTGTTGAAGGGTACGTTGCGACAAGGACAGAATAGCATCTGGCTGTCTCTCTCACTCTCCTGATGGAGGCGCATGCGTCGTCGACCGTGCCCCTAACCCAGTTTATCGCATATTTGATAGGGATACGAATGAAAAAAACAAATGAACAAATAATAAGCTTATTGAAGACCAAAATGATTGACATATACCATCATAATTGAGGTCATCTGCATATCATTTAACAATTCTGTAGAAGCAAGCAGCTATGATCAACATAAAGGATCTTTATGCTAAATTACCAAATTGTAGTTTGGTTAAATGGTTAGCAACAAATTTAGTAACCCCAAGCTTGAGGGTTCGATTCTTAAACAAGTTTTTTTTTTAATTTCCAGGTAACAAAATGGTTTACTAATTCAATTGCGTTGAATCATTTTTTTTACATTTATTCGTCACTTTCTTTTTGTATACGTATTATTGGCGTATTTAAATGAGTCGATTGGTCGGGTAGGCTCTTTTCCAGTTTCTACAGTCTTCGGATTAATTAATGGCGGTAAGTAAAAATTATGTATATAATTTACATTCCCAAATTCAATGAATATTTGTTTTGTAATTTTTTTTGTCGGTTTTTTCTGCATTAGTAAAAATGGTATTAATCGGGTAATTATCTTCTTCAATTTTACCAGTATACGGCGATGTATTTTTACTTGATTATAGACGAAATTCAATTAACTGTTAAATATTCGAGTTCGTTAAAGAAATACTTCAAAAGCATGAGGTGACACACGGACTGTGATTATGGTTCACTTGACAATACGGGAAATAATAAGCGGGAAGAGGGGAAGGGTGAGATCACGGAAAACCGTGTGGGGGGGAGGGTACCCTTCGATAGCAGCGACGCATGTGGCGGCTAGCGGAACAAAACGTGGATTGCCCAACGGTGCCACCCGGCCAGGGGGCTGGTACCTCCTATCCCTTACCGTATATAAAAATGCTACGCTTTTTGACCGCTTTATTTAGTTCTACCTCTCCTCGTGGCGCTGGTAGGTCACTGACAATATTCTTATTGCGCAGGCGCGAGGCCCGCACGGCGTATTCAAGAGCATGTACAAGGTCAACATAACCTCACAAATTTTCCAACCCAAGTTTCTCATAGATGGTTAAATTTTTTAGGAAAAACAAATCATTAGGCTCTGGAGAATTCCCTGACGCAGAGCTTGATGATTTCCTTTTGCTCTAAATATTATTCACCTCTGAGAAATCTCTGTTCGAAAATATTAGCTATCTCTCTTGCACTCATATGTCCCGTGGTAGATCTTCTACTTCGCCTTAATGACCCCGACGCCGGATACGACTATTTTGACGTTTGGAGTTTAAACCACGGTGCGCAATTGATGAAATTACTGAAAATACTTATACTCGTGTGCTAATGCCGTGCGTTGTGTACCTCAAGGTACCCGCGTAATCCTGAAAAGGTGCATTTTTCACCGTACTAACCGACCCTCGTATGTGGAAGCTATAGAAAGTCTTCGAATTATTAGGTGCACAACTAAGTTCCCGCTGTTTTTCAAGAGATGGCTCCACTAGTAAGTGCTGGTCGATTGTGACATAACCAAAACGTCATGAACCAAGCTTAGACATAGGGTAAACAAACCGCTTTGACATATTAGTGATTTTGTTTTTGCGTCGTATACTTTTGGTTGTGTGAAAATGTCTGATTTCGTGCCAAATAATCGTCATTGGCGGGAAGTGTTGCTTTTCTTCTATCATTCAAAGAAAACGGCGGCTGGAGCGCATCGAGAACTCCAAAAAGTTTACGGAGATGCTGCTCTAAGTGAAACAACGTGCCGTGATTGGTTCCATCGCTTCAAAGACGGTGATTTCGATGTTGACGACCGTTCACGTGAAGGAAGGCCTAAAACCATCGAAGATGCTGAATTGGAGGCATTGCTCGATGAGGATCCGTGCCAAACGCAAAAAGAGCTTGCTTCAGCATTAGGAGTTACCCGCCAAGCCATTTCCAAGCGATTGCATGCGTTGGGAATGATTCAAAAGCGAGGAACTTGGGTTCCTTATTATTTGAAGCCGAGAGACGTTGAGCGTCGTTTTTTCGCCTGTGAACAACTGCTCCAGCGGTAAAAAAGGAAGGGTTTTTTTCATCGCATCGTTACGGGTGATGAAAAATGGATTCATTACAGCAACCCAAAGAGAACAAAATCAAGAGGACTGCCCGGTCATGCTTCTACGCCGTCGGCTCGGCCGAATATTCACGCTGCGAAGGTTTTGCTGTGTTTTTGGTGGGACCAGGGCGGTGTTATTTATCATGAGCTGATGAAACCGAACAAAACCATCACTGGGGAACGGTATCGAACTCAATTAGTGCGATTGAGCCGAGCACTGCGCGAAAACCGGCCACAATACGAGCAGAGGCACGAAAAAGTGATTTTACAGCATGATAATGCTCGGTCTCACGTTGCCAAACCCGTTAAAACCTAGTTAGAAACGCTCAAATGGGAAGTCCTACCCCACCCGCCATATTCCCCAGTTATTGCGCCGTCCGATTATTATTTGTTCCGTTCGATGGCACATGGTCTGGCTAATCAGCAGTTCCGCTCATATGAAGACAGCTCAAAATGGCTTGATTCGTGGATAGCCTCAAAAGACGAACACTTCTACCGTGACGGTATTCGAGCTCTGCCAGAAAGATGGGAAAAAGTTGTCGCTAGCGAAGGGCAATATTTTGAATGATTCATTTGTAACCATTTTTCACAATAAAGTGGCATTTTTATCAAAAAAAAACAGCGAGAACTTGGTTGCGCACCTAATATATGTGTGCGTGTGTGTATAATACATAGCCCCTACACACGCATCAGGATTGTTCGAGAACAACTAGCGCCACAAGTGGCAGAGTAGGACACTACAAACCAAGAATATTTTGCGTAGCAAAAATTCTGAAAGATGTCAGCCCCCTGCACCCAGCTTTATTGAAATCTGGCTTCGTTCCCAGACCTGTATGTAAGACCGTGGGATAAACGAATGTCTGAAACGACTCACGTATTGTGCGCCCCAACCAGCGACGACACCGCACATCTTGTAACGGCCCCGTACCTTCGTCAACGCGACTGGCTTTATGGCCGGCGAGTACACAAAACTCGGCTCTACGTTTATCAGACCAATGTCCGACTGCAGTTCCTGCTTCGAGAAATTTGGATGTACGTGAACACCGGCGACGATGTACTGGCAACCGCTTAGGATATTGGCACTTCCGACGTATACATATCCCGGCTCCTGTCTGACGAACCAATTCGAATACAGTAGGTACATACGTGCAACCAACACCCCCCCCCCCCGCCCCTGAATGTGTATACACGGCGAAAATTCGATTGCACTCTCAAAGAGGGGTTAGGCTACTGTGAACATTTTAAACAATAGATCGGCCCTCACCCAACTCAAATTGGAGACGAAGGTCCAGGATATAGTGCAGGCATCGCAAATTGAAGGTAAACTAATGATTACAATTATATAACTGATAGTAAAACTTCAAACGCATTTTTCTCGAAACTATGTTTTTCAAAACGTTGTAGGGTAAAGCCAGCAGAGTACTTTGTACTCCTCGTTTAAATTAAGCTTTGGTCATTTAGGAACATGTTTTAAAATATAAATGTTAAGTAACAATCTCGAAAAATATTTTAAAAGGCTTGAACTTAGAACTCGTCCCGTGCACACTCTCAGGATGCTGTGCTGCAAAGAGTACACCAAGGAGACTATAGGGAAGGAGTCCAATCTTCTTATGGTGAGACGGTATAAGAAACGTTCGTAAATTTGACCCAAGAGCGTGGTGTTAAATAGGGCCTGTAGGCGTCGTCCGTGTGCTTAGTGTATCAAAAATATAGTAATACGGCCAGTGCACAGGGTGAAACGACTGGCATGACGGCTAATTGTTGACGCTTGTCAAAAAAACACCTAAGATTGTTTGTTTGCGATCTAGTTCGCCCATTTAGTTTAATGCAATAATTGGTACGACAAATCGGTGCGATGGTCTACTGGTTAGCGTGCTTACCACTAAACCTGCGGATCGGGAGGTCCCGGGTTCGAAACCCAGTCGCGTACATTTCGTCATGAAATGTTTTTCTTCGACATTTCGCAGCGAAATAAGACTAGTTCCACGACTGGGGGCGAACTGGATGACCGGCTGTATTTGGTATAGGTTTTCCGCAGTTTCCCTATACCCGTGACAGATATGTCATGGTGAATACGATACAGAGGAGGAAGTCGGCTGCGGCCGCAGGTGGGGGTGTGGAATTGCGGTAGACGGGGGAGATGAGGAACGGATGATATAAGGAGGGGGTATGGTGGAATGGGAGGTTGGAAGAAGTTGAGGCGGATTGGGGCTCGTTAAAAGGGGAAGACCTTGTACGGCTGGAACAAACCCAATAAAAAAAAAAAATTGGTATGACAATTTTTACAAAGTTCTTACATTTTTGTTTAATTACGAAAAATGTATTATGACTTTGTAAATCATTTTTATAATGCATATTTGGATAGTTACAAAAAACCATCAACCATCAATAAACATATTAAGGTTAATAGCTTTTAGAGTGCGCACTCTTCGGGCGCGTACTCTTATCACATACGTGTTTTTAGTCTATGGGCACTATAATTTTCGTGAGCAAGCAAGATGGCGACATAGCCCCTCAATAAAAAAAATTTAGGTCACAGTTTCAAGTATAACATTCGTGAGGTGCAAATTAGTCGCAAACCTTACGAAACGTGTTTAAAATCGTTAAAAAATAAGATCAAAGACATATAAAATCTATTATTAGTCATAAAATTGGAAATAAATACCTTAACGAAACGAGTTGTTGTCCAACACCTTGACATGATATGTGCCACTGACAGGTTAGGCGGCGTTGCCAACACGAGAGAAACTTAAACAATTAAAAGTACTGCGTACTCCTTGGTAGCGCGCACTCTGTGGTGACTACCCTACATGATTTCTCAACATCTAACGAACGGATTGACTTCAAATTTGGTACACTTATTCGGTGTAATAGTAGTTTAGTTTTGACCGACATTTTTCATCGTAACATTTTTTTCATTAGTTAACAATAATGATGTACATTTTTCTCAAATAATCGAAAAAAATTCAAATTTTTCTCTTGATTTTTGATACACGATAACCAAAAAAGCTCGTTCAAGTCTTAGCCAATATTATATATTTTGAGAATTTTTTTTTCTGTTTCAGACCAACCGGGTGGTCAGAATCAAGTACACCATTGAGCCCCTCACTTTCTAAGGTCCTTCACGAGATTGCTTATAACATCTTTAATTATGGATATTCATAAATGAAATTTGGCGCACAAGTTTGTTAATTTACATACAAATAAATGTCCAAACGAGTATTCAATCGTCTCACTCATTCCTCTTAAATTAACTTATTTGAATAACCCTGATTTTCGGGACGTCACAGTAGCCTAACCCCTCAAAAAGTAAGAAGAAAGTATGATAATTGGTGGATTGATAATTCACCAACAATTCGCTCATGCATATTCATTAATAATCTATTTATCATAATCATAATAATACTCATGAATCATCTATTTATCATAATCTATTTATCATAATGATAATAATAATCGTTAATATATCCTGTCAGTATAAAAAATTTTATAAAAAAGTAATAACGAAGGAATCATAACAATAATTATTATTATCATCGCGGTACCAACGGTTATAATAAAAAAGAAAGGTTTACTGCGCAATACGTAGTTCACCAATTACTCATGCATATTAATTTAGGAGTTTCGGGACAAATGACGAAATGTTACCATTTGCTTCAAATTTATACAGTAAATTCTTTGTCATATGCTGAATGCACTCTGTGAAATTTTAAATCGATCCTCTACATCGTTTTCATAAAATTCACAATTTAACAAAACACTATTTAAGGGGTCTTCTCACTTTAGACGCTAAAATCAAGGGCTGTTTTCATACATTTTTCTTTGATAGGTTTATATTATAAATATTGATATAAAAATTGTTACACGTAATAAATACACTTTCGAAATACATTTTTTAAAAAGTTTATGTATTTATGTCACCCAAACAAACTATAAACCCGTTTTTTTTCTACGAAACAGCGTTTTCGACGACTTGTTGATAAAATCTTCAAAATAACTGCACCGATCCATATGATATTTCAACCACATATTCTTTACAACTATAGCTATAGCGCATATCAAAGATTTTTTTAAATTTTGATATTTACCATTTTTTTTGCCAAAAACGTTACTACATAACGGTGAAAAAAACACTTTTTTTGTTGTTTCGAAAAATGTCCACCATTTTGTTGTTTTTGCATATATCAAAACTCGTATGATATGCGCTATAGCCATACTGAATCTAATACCGTTTGATTTTTTTGTTTCGGATGATCCATCTTCGGAATTTTATCAATAGCGCAGACCTACAATTTTTAGGACATTGTTTTAACTGCCATTTTCGTATATGAATAGTGACTTAAATAAATAAACAATTTTTTAAAATGTATTTCGGAAATGTATTTATTAAGGGGCTAGACCACAGTAACGGATATAAAATCATGTGCGAATTTAACAATTTTTTCCGTATGAAAAGGTGATTCACTTTTATAATTAATTACACATCTATTTAGTATGAATATCAAACTGTTAGATTTTTTTTGATGTACAAAATGGCCGACTACTCGAAACTTATCGAAACAGCTTTTTTCCAATTGGCGTGACAAATAACTTCAACAATTTTCACTCGATTTACTTCAAATTTAAAAGTTATGTTCCTAATTGCATTTCGCGGAGAAGTACGTACGAAATTTCTGATTAATCGAAAACTTTTCATTTCATGAGCAGTTTATGAGCAGTAATAACGAAATACATACATAAAATAATATTTTTTAAATCCCGTACGTACTTCTCTGAGTATTCTAATGTAAAAGGACGAGAATTTTTGTTTTTTGTTCTAGGCAAAAATTGTGGATGCTAAATGTCACGCCGCGGAGCGCCTAAATTTTTTTTAAATATTATTAGTCGGCCATTGTGTACATCGAAAAAAATATATATTTTCTAACAGTTTGATATTCATACTAAATAGATGTGTAATTAATTTTATGAGTGAATCACTTTTCCATATGAAAAAAAATTGTTAAATTCGCACATGATTTTATACCCGTTACTGTGGCCTAACCCGTTAAGTGTAACAACTTTTATATCAATATGTATAATATAAACCTATAAAAAATAGCCTTTTTAGCATCTAAAGTGAGGAGACCCCTTAACATAGGGAGATGCCTATGATCAGATAACATAAGGAGTATATTATGACACTGATGACAAAATTGTCATAATGTACCGAGTGATATGACGGTTTTGCATAACATTTGAAACATGTTTTCAAACTTTTTCAAGTGCTAAACTGCCATTGAGCGATAAGAGTAGGCTCTCCCTATGTTGAAAAGTGTTTTTTCAATTACAAATTTTATAGAAACGGTGTAGACGATCGATTAAAAATTTGGAGGGTACATTCAGTAAATGACAAAGAATTTACTGTATAAATTTTAATCAAATGGTAATATCTTGTAAATTGTCCCGAAACTCCTTAAGCATTTATTTATCATAATGATGATAATCATTAATACATCGTGTTACTTTAAAAATATTAATAAAAAAAAAGTAATAACGAAGGAATCGTAACAATCATTATTATAATCGCGGTAACGCCGGTTATAATAAAAAATAAAGGTTTACTCCGCAATACAGTGACCAGCAGTGATGACCCATTTACTCCCGATAATAGCACCACCACATCCCGTATCGATGAAAACCATATACGGGAGTTTTTCTATCGATTCCGGAGCCCAACCGCCTACGATTCTTCTCGTCAGGTGGCAAGCGAGATTAGCCCATCCCATCGAGCGTAAATGGAATTTCGTCAAGTTTTTTCGAATGCCCTTGGTAGAAAGGCCATTAAAAGTGGCGCTCGGTGAGTGAAAAAGACCATTCTTTTTTTTCGATTTCCCTTTAGATTTTCCGCCCCGGTCGTGCTTTCGGCGTTTCGAATTAACACTCTTCTCACTATCTGCATCAGCCGCATTAAATTTCTTCATTTTTCTCTCTCGTTTGGCGGGAACGCGGCTCGATTTTTCTTTCCTCTGTTCGTTGAAATCGATGAACGGAGAATGATTGTCGTGATTGTCGTGTGTCATAAATTCCTCCGACTCGTTGGAGCTGCCGAAGAGAAAGTCGTTCGAAGATCTTTCCACGGACATAAATTCCAAAGGATTTCTCGCGAAGTTTATCATTGGACTCTCGTAGCGGGCGTTGTGAGAGCGCGAATTTGAATAAATGTTCTCGTACTTGGCGCGATAAAGGTCGTCGCATATAGGCTTGACAACGAGACCAGGAAAATAAGGAATCACCTTCGAGCAATTTATCGTGTACTTGTTCAATTGAATTATCAAAGCAACGACTAATAAACCACGAGAATCGACGTATAGCATTTTTTCTGCACCACGTTTCCTTGCCACACGAATACGGTCCAAACGTAAAATGTTACTCGTAAAAACTTATGGCGAGGCGTGCTGAGTTTTCTTGACACTAGATTTTCGATCTTTTTGTCTCGATTCCGCGCCCAAACCGCATTCCAACGCGAGACGCTTGCCCCTCACAGGCGATTAAACGATTTAACGCTACATCGCGATCCAACGACAATTTGAAATATCGCTTATAGCATTCGCTAAAGTGTCGCTCTGACGAACGCTCAAAAAACTTTTTCCAATTACGAGCCGCAGCGCTAAATCATCGACATGCGTGCTATTGTTTGTTTTTTTAATACTTTTTTTCTTTTCTTATCGATTCGTCGATAAATCGATTTTACAAAAGTCTAAGTGTGACTTAAAATTACGGCTGAACCCGTGCCGCTTATTAGGGCTGGCACCTTGATGAAATTTTGGAAAATATTGATTTTTGGTTTTTAACGGATTCTCGAAATACAACGTTTCGAAAATATTCTGTAAAATCATCGGGTCGATCCGTGAAAAATTGAGGGAGTTATGAGCGTTCATAGGTAGGTTTCGCGAACTGGCGAACTTCAAACGCGTTTTTCGCAAACTGATTTTTTTTAAGGTTGTTATGGGACGTACAAGATAAACATAACCTCACAAATGTTCAAACCCAGTTCTTATAGACAGCCAAGTTTTTAAATACAAACTAAAGCATGAGGCTTCGTAGAATTCACTGACACAGACCTTGACGATTTTATTGTGCCTTAAGGATTATTCATGTTTGAAAAATTTCGGTGCGAAAATTTCAGCTATCTCTCGCACTCATATGTCACGTGGTACATCTTCTACTTCGTCTTAAGGTGGGGAGCCAGTTTAGGAGGCCGACATTTTAGTGTTTTTCGTGAATTTTTTGAACAGGTAAGGAATAATCAGAATTTGTTTAAAGTTGGAGGATATTTTATTAATGTTTTGAAGTATCCGGTCGCCATCAGAGTTTGTTGCTCGTGGGAAATCCGGAAGTCACAATTTTTATCTGGAATCAGTTCAATTTTTTTCCTTAAGCAACATATTTTCTAAGAATATGAACTAAACCCTGATCGAAAAAGTTGAAAATCGCATGTTTTTGAGGTGTTTGAACAAAATATCATGTTTTTATACCGAGTTTTTCCACCTTTTTTGCATTAAAAAATTATTTTAGATAATAATATCATCCCAGAGTTTAGTTCATATGGATTGTAATTGAATAAAGAATATTCACACAAATTTTCAGAACGATTGGTCAATAACTTTTCGAGCTAGAATTCCCACGAGTTGAAAAGTAGTCATTCCGAGAAAAACGCATTTGAAAAAAAAGTACCGCAAACAAGAAATTCTGGGCAGTAATAGATTATATAAACTGCTCACCGGTTAATCAGCTATTCCAGCACCATATAGCAACCCTTCTTCTTCTTCAAACGCATGCATCTCCTCTTGACGAGCTTGTCGAGCTTCCTTGGTCTCCAACGCGCTGGGTCTATTCTGTCTTTTCACGCGCCGCTCATCCATTTCGTGGGCAAAATTGAAGCTCTGCCCGCCAACTACAAGTTTTAGTCCGTTTATCAGCATTAGAAGGGCTGAATTTCCTTCATTGAATAGCGCAATAGCCAAGAATGCTGCAACTTCGACTACTTTCAGGCCACAATGAAGGTGCTCTGGAGCCAATCGCCAAACGGTCGAATTGAAACTTCCATTAGCATTCGTCATCTCCCTCTAGACAGTTGTCGTGTTGTGGATTGTCGTCTGTGGATATCATGTGTTGAAAAGTTGCCATTATGGCCTTCTTCATGTCTTCGATACTCTTTACATTTCTTTGAATCGCTAAGCCGTAATACATGCTGAGCTTTTTCACCAAAACCTCTGTCAATTTTCCTTTTCCGCCCAGTTTTTAGCTTTCCTCATTTTCCGAAGCCGAGTTCCCATGCTTTTCTGCACACGGCCGATGCATTCACTCTTGATAACTGTCAGTTCATCACCGTAAGGATTTAAATTAACAACTGCTGTGAACGTTTTCGAATCTCCATCACCGATATAATTGCCGTATTTTACACCATATAATTCCTTCGATCTCAAGAACATCATTTTCATAGATTCGACTTCCACGCTTCCCGCGGAGCCTCCATGTGTTTTCGTGCATTTTTTTTCGTCATGATTCTCTTTCCATGCTAGATATTCTGCTGAATTTTTCGATTTGTTGTTCCAATATACACATGATTGGCAGTAACTACTTCGTACAACCAGATCGATGACTTTTCCGGAGTAATATCCTATAAGTGTGGTAACACCAAAAAGTGATTTGAATCCTAGTTTTTTCCAACTTCCATCACCAGATACTTTCAAATTCAAAATAGGTCCGTCGCGTTTCTCGTTCTCTTTCTTTTTTTATTCTACAGCTTTCTTACAGCAGAATTCATACACTTCCGTCGCAGCGGGGTGGATGTGAGCGCAAATTCAATTGTAATTTTCTTCAGCTATACCATTGCCGATGTCCATGTAATTGCAAAATAAATTCTTTCCTTGCCTGCCAACACCTAAGAGCCGCATGACAAATACAATCCTACGATTTATCTCAAATCCAGTGTTGACTAAAGGACCTGAATTGATTTGTCTCGATCCACAGTTACAATCGACAACAAGCTTGAAACCAAGGCCACGTTTTCCAGTTTCTTGAAATTTCACATTCTGTTTGCAATTTCGACAAATAAGAATGTCCGACAAATCTGTGAATACGGTGAAAAATTCGATGAACCTATAACCATTTAGAGGATTTACAGCTACATTGTCACTGGTAGTATTCGAAAGCTTTTTCCGCTGGCACTTTTATCTTCACTAACACTTGATTGACTCCTGGTGTATCGATTTCCGTGGAAGGATCTCTTACGTGGTTTACTAAGTCGTTCGTTGTTCTCACGATTACGTTTCGGATATGCTGACATTTTTACTTCTAGGTTTTAACACACGCTAGGAAGGCCGAACCTAAACTGACCAAACTCGACGCTTTCCCGAAATATTCCAAAGCCTTGAGTACCGTCTACCCAACGCCTCTATTGTAAGAATTTACAATCAAGAACATCCGCCGAAATCCCCCTCTCTCTAATATCCCGTAGTACAGGGGTATTGAGCCAGGTAACTGAATAAGGGATTACCTGAGCGACCGCTCCGTTCTAACTACCGCGCGCTTCGGCACTGAACCGACGGGCGGTAGTTAGATTTTGTTTTGAAACTTTAGCAACATATTCTTGAATAGTTTCACTAACAATTTATGGAATAAAAAAAAGTCGATTTTCCGAACCGTCTAAACTGGTTTCCCCCTTAAGTCACCATGTTACAGTCGAGCTGAATTTTGTTCTGGACCTTTATAACCTGTTTGCTGATCATCCTGTGCAGTTTGAATACGATCCACAGTACCGTTTTGTAGAAAAAAAAACATCAGCAACTCGACGTATTTCGCGGGCTAATTACATTACGCTTATGGAAAACTCCCGATCATTTTTCAGTACATGACTAATATCTGCTAAGTGAATGTTACCACGGTGCTGAAATAAATATGTACTGTTCGACTAATTATCGGACTAACCCTTGGTACCGTGAAAATGAGGATTCACAGTACCGTTATAAAATTATTAATGTTTTTGATAGCGAATTTGTGCGAAAATCAAGCACACAAAATATTAGACTGTGCAATCATCTTATCGGTATTCGGTTATTATGCCCGGGAACCTCAAACTACTCGGTCAGGATAATTAACAACGAATATTATTGGTACTTATTGTCTTAATTACTAATAATTACTCAATATTAATTTGATAACTATGTTCAGAAATTATACATTTCTAGACATTTCTAGGCAAAGACAAAGTAACGCGGATTTTTTTTCATACATAATTTTTTTTAGAATATCGGAAAATTATTATAGTTTTCGATTTCTTCAAGATTATAAACAGCTTTTGTACACACTTTTTCTTTCCAGCAGATTTTTTTTAACTCGGATCGATATTCATTTTTACGGCTCCTTGGGCCGATATTGAGGTTACGGGGCGCATATGTCTCTAACTTCGCGACACTTCTGCCAACCTGGGCATTATGATATACCACGATTTACGACGTTGCCAATTCGCTTGGTGTTAATCGAGCGAGAAAAAGTTACAGATAAAAATTATACAAAGTAATGAAAACACTTAATGTAATCACTGAATGTTCAAAAATGCATATTTTTACACATGCATGTAGAAAAATAGTTCGAAAACGCACGATTAATATGACGATTATTTGAAAGCTAACAGTTGGTAACAGTCAATCGGCTTCGTGCATAAGCATAGAGCCTTCCCCTCGTACTTCACCCCCGACGGCTAAGCCCCATAACAACTTTAAATCGGTGACCACGGTTTCTAAAAAAACCAATGACTCCAAATTTTATATGCTTCTTTTACATATCAGAAAGCAGTGCCCAATCAAGGCAATTTATTTCGGTGCATAGTTTTTTTTATCAACGAAAATAGAGCGATTTTTTACCGCAAATGGATACTTTTAATTTGGGCTGCGGCCATTTTTTAAAAAATCAATGGTTTATTGAATCCTTCGTCCAAGCACTAGATAATTTCATGCAAAAACTAAATGCGTTTGATTTTTTATTTTTAACGGATTCTCAAAATACAACCTTTCGAAAATATTCTCTAAGAATTTCAAATCGATCCGTTCAAAATTGAGGGGGTTATGAGCGTTTAAAGGTAGGTTCCGCCAACTGGCGAACTTGAAACGCATTTTTCTCAAAATGCCTTTTTCTAAACCGGTGATCACGATATCTCAAAAATCAATGCGCCGCTAGACTTCAAATTTTACAAGCTTCTTTTATATATAAAAAATTAACGCCCAAACAAGGGAATTTTTTCCTGTGCATAAGTTTCCGAGCAGCAGTGGTCACCGCGAAGGACGTTTTTCAAACAGCGGTCTGCACAAACCATTGTATCTACCACATTTATAAATATTTTTCAATACAAAAATTGTAACAGATACTTAAAACCATACTCATTAATGTAAAAAAAAATATTTGAAAACCTGCACACGTTTTCCTAAAAACATTATCTTTTTTATAAACAAATAAAGGCCAATTCTTTAGCGAATACAAAAAAATTATTTCAAATAATTCTATTTTGCCGAAAAGTATCTTTTTAAATAATCATGTACTTCTCTAGCAAAATTAATGTAGATGACAAGAAAAAAATTTCTTTGTAAATAGTGCAAAACTTCTGCACCCTCCCGCAGAGCGCCTAAAAAAAACGCTCTTGCAGGGAAAAATTGCGAGGTCGATCTCTCCGATTTCGATAAAATTTGGCATGCTTGTAGAATGGGTAGAAATAGGCGACACGTATTTTTTTATATCTGCGGAACCCGACTTCTCAGGGGTGAAACGCACCCTCGAAAATAGGGGTGTTTTTGTTTTTCGTCGATAACGTTATCGTTCTCATCTCTAATGTATAGTACACGAAAAAATACACATTGTTGCAATTTGAATTTTTTTCATATATCGTACCGTTAAAACGTTATCGACGAAAAACGAAAAACACCTCAATTTTCGAGGGTCAGTTTCACCCCTTAAAAATCGGGTTCCGCAGATATAAGAACATACGTGTCGCCTATTTTTACCCATTCTACAAGCATGCCAAATTTCATCGAAATCGGAGAAATCGACCCCGCAACCTTTCCTTGTTAGTGCACCTACGACTGAGCCGCCATTTTGTATTTTTTCCCATAAAAATTTCGTTTTTTTATACTTAACACATGTAGGATAAACTCTCCGAACTTCATTTTGATTACAATTTTGGAATTATCAACAATAAAAAATCGCAAAGAGCTGCATTTTTCAGTGAACTACATAGATGTAACGTCTCAAGTTTGATTCCAGACTATAAGCTTGATTCGTTGATAAAAATGATGCGTGTAAAGATTCTGTGAAATGTAAGAAACTACATACCCAACTTCTTTACTAATTAGGAGTATTTTTTGTTTCTCTTTTTTTCCTTGATAGTCGAAATCTATAGTCATTCATAAGGATCTATTCGCCGAAATAATTATTTTTCGAATATGTGGTCAACATTCTCATCAATTGCTTTATTAATATTTTCGTGATGTTGAAACTCGGTCATCCGAGTTTCGCTTCTCATCTCTCGCTTTGCTCTTCGAGTTCGAATCAAAAGAGCTCTTAAGCTACCATAAGGTATAGGGGCACTTGTAGACAATAATATTCTAAGTATATTCAGCACAAGGTGTCACACATGGGACTCGTATAACATGAACGTGCGCGTCTTTCGCAATGCTACCTTTGAAGTGTGAAATAACCCATCGAGCCTCTTATCGATACTTATACACTAGTAACAAGTGTTGTTTCCTTGCGGTTTTATTTTCATCCAATTACCACAGATATACGCGATAAACTATGTATCGCGAGCCGCGTGAGTGTTGGGAACATCGGTAAAGCACTGACCCTGGTGGCGACACTTTGAACGATTCAATATGGCCGCCTCAAAATGACTCGTAATCGCGCGACTTTTGAACTCACGATTGTCATCCCCGAATTTAACTGCTTGCTAAATTAAAAACTTACCTAAATGGGTCACCTGAAATGGCCGTTTTTCGATGTTTTGCTCTGCGTGTAAAGTCTTATATCAGAGCGGCCATACTCTCGCCCCATTGTTGGTCGTTTATGTGCTCCCAATACCTCACACACCGTCGACTAATCACAAAGTATGTGCGGAAGTGTACGTGTTTGAAAAACATAAATGAAATAGTGCTCAATAGCCTACGCACTTCGCACCCCGAAGAATCTTAAAAAAAAACTCTCAATTGGCGGATAATTTCCAAAAAGGACCTTCACTATCCTCGATGTTACATTTTCGTGCAAAACGCTTTTTGGTTTTTGGTAGGCAATAGAAACTGGCATATTCGAATACTCCACATTCGAGTGCAATTGGTCCAAACTTTCGTCCATTTTGAATAAAAGCATCGGAAATAAAAACAAAACGGTATATGTACTCCGACTACGTGAACGCAAGTAAAACTCGGTGAAAATATGGCCACTAACGTCGGCACGGGTTTTCCAGTTTCCTTGTGCCTTGGGATAGATGCGATACAGGAGCATTAGGAAAGAGTGGCTGGGGGCAAATGTCACCAATTGGACATAAGTGGTGACAAGTGTGGGGTAAAAGTGAAACGGTTGGGATTCTTAAGGCCAACGTCTAGTGTGGTGGGTCAAAAAAAATTAATTTTTTTTATTGCATTGTCTGAAAGTATAATTCCTTCCGAAAATTTTCGTTTTTGAGCCAAGAAAAATCGTAAAAATTATCCAAGTTATGGGGCTTTATAGGGGTCGCGGCAATCGGAGTAACCTTTTTCGAGCGCCCTATCCGCTTGTCGTCTATTGAGATTTATTATTATTATTCGGGGTACCTGGAAAAACTCGAATGACTGCCCGAAAATCGTAATTCTCAAATATTAATGACCCTTTGAGCAAGAAGAAGGTATGATGTATGGCCCTGGAATCGCAAACTGAGTATAAATTTGAAGCTTACATAATATTTGTGCATGTACCGTTCTTCAATCTTAAATGTGCCTTTCTCAAACTATATTTTTCATTTTTGCGCGAAATATTTCGAAACCAATCGACCGATTTACTTCAAATTTAAACCACATGTAGTGTATACTGGTGCCTCTTACGTATACTAGAATCAACTCGATGAAAATGTATTAACTATTTTTATCATGCGTCATAATTCATAATTATTGCATGAAAAATGGTTATGTTCAGTAACACCGTCGCCATTCTTTCAACATTTTTTCTCCTTCTTTCTAGTAAGCGTAATAGTGACATGCTTACAGTTTATAAAATGTTACTAATTTTTTGTTTCCGGCCACTGAAGCTGAGATATGCCCAAAAAACGGCAGCATCCTTTTTTTTCTAGCCATATCAATATATACACGTATATACAATATACGTGTAACTGTGTTAATTATTAACATTTCGTTCAATCTGTAAAAACGTATGTGTTCTTTATTTCTTGTTTAATTACCCACAAAAAGCCGAAATGTCCTATGTCTGACGGTTTTCGAGAAAAGAATTCAAAGGATGACTGCGTTTCTCTATCTTCACACTAGACGACGGCCTTAAAGACCGCAAGGACGTACGAACGTACGTGAGAAATAAATTATAACGAATAAATAATATTCCCTAGTGTCGAATTGACAACTCAATTCTTGAAAAACCGAGTCGAACGAAAATGTGATTTTTGCTGTTTGTCCCAATCAATATGAAGGCGGATCCTGGGGATATTACGATATCGGTGGCCCCTAATTCTGACCACGCAGCCTTCATATTCGACCTAAACATAAGACTTTATTCAAGGGTGGTAAAAATCGAAACTCAACCCTTAAGGGGGTGAAACGGGGGTTTCAAAGTTTGTATGAGCCAACATATTTTGTCAGCTTTGCTCGAAACTTGGCGTAAATATTCTACGATACAAATAATTGAACACGTATTGCACCATTTCCTGAAATTGGACCCTTAACGGGGTTGAACGGGGGTTTTAAAGTTTGTATGAGGCAACATATTTTTTTGTCAGATTTACTCGAAACTTGGCATAATACTCTAAAATACAAATAATTAAACACGTATTTCAGCAATTTCAAAAATGTAACCTTTAAGGGGGTTAAACGGAAGTGTTGACGTTTGTATGGGAAAACATATTCTTTGACCAGATTTACTTTAAACTTACTAAATTTATTTTATACATAACACTATATGTTTTCCTCGCTGTTCGGTGCGTGTAGACAGTCAAGTAGTACTTTTAACTCCTTAAGTGTGCTTGTTTGCGTTGGCATAAATACACCAAACTAACCCAAGCAAATACATGTTTAATTATTTGCATTGGAGTGTATTAAGGTTGTTGTGGGGTTAAGTCAACATGTTACCATCGAGATGAAAATTTTCTGGACCTTTATAACCTCTTCGCTGATCATCCTGTGCACTTTGAATACGATCTCCTGTACGGTTTTTTTAGAAAAAAATCGAAATCTCGCCGTATTTCGTGGGCTAACTACATTACGCTTATGGCAAACTCCCGATCATTTTTCAGTACATTATTAATATCTACTAAGTGAGTGTTACCACGGAATAGTGCCCCATGACACTGGGTACTATTCCTATGGCAATAAATGATTCGCCTGTTGTCCGGGATGTTTAATTGCGCTACAGTCCACTTCGTGGCGTTAGTAGTCCTCTGCTCGGCTTCTTTCACGCATGCGCGTTCTATACTCGATATAATAATAACATTTTCGGAGTATTTGGAGAGTTTTACGCGTTTTATGATTGTGCTTTTGACTCGTGGCTCGTTCAAATTTTTGTCACGACTCAAATGCAACAATATTGTACGCGTTCGATGGGTTCGGCCAGTTCACAGATCATACGGCATATATATAGTTATCGAGCAGACGACTACTAGCGCCACACGTGGCAGCGATTGAAAATAAAAGCGACAGACATTACGAGAGCGATGCATATCTGATAGTTGCAGGGGGCTGCACGGAGCTGAAAAAGTAGGTACGCTTGGACTAATTATCGGACTAACCCTTGGTACCGTAAAAAATGAGGATTCACAGTACCGTTATAAAATGATTAATGTTTTTGATAGCGAATTTGTGCGGAAATCAAGCACACAAAATATTAGACTGTGCAATCATGGCAACGTCGTAGACGGCACAAATGCTACCTATCTTATCGGTATTCCGTAATTATGCCCGGGAACCTCAAACTACTTGGTCAGGATAATTAACAACGAATATTATTGGTATGCATTCTCTTAATTAGTAATAATTACTTAATATTAATTTGATAACTATGTCCAGAAATTGTACATTTTTAGACATTTCTAGGCAAAAACAAAATAACGCAGAATTTTTTTCATACATAATTTTTTTTTTGGAACATCGTCAAATTATTAAAGTTTTTGATTTCTCCGAGATTATAGACAGCTTTAGTACACACTTTTTCTTTCCAGCTGAATTCTTTTTACTCGGACCGATATTCATTTTTTGGGCCTTTTTGGGTCTTTTTTTGGTCAAATATGAAGACTGCGTGGTCAGAATTAGGAGCCACAGATAACGTAATACCGCCCGGATCCTTCGTGTCGAATATCGAACACTTGTTGCTCGGTATTGTCGAACGTGAAAATTATTCGAACGACGCGTAGTTCCCGATATATCGAAGTTTTTCGAATATATTCGTGGATTCGGTGTTTACATACCCGCTTATACGTATAATACACGGACCACGTGAGAATTATTATTGTCGGCTTTCTTTCCTGTTTCGCTATTTTCTTTTTTCTTTCTCCATGGATCGTACCACGATCGCACTTTTTTCGCCCTTTACTCCGAAAAATGATAAAACAGCGATTCGCGATGTAGGACTCGAAGAAGCTGTTCTGCAAAATGTGTCTAAAAAAATTCGACCTATCGTCGTTTCTAACTATTGACCGCATCGCCTTGGGAACAAAATAGAGAAACACACACACACACACCCACGCACGGCTATCGGCGAGAGTCATCTACTCCACGTGTAATACTTGGACCGTTTTGGCGGACAACAATAATAAGTTTTATATTTCAACGAGAATTTAGAGTACGCTTACGAATTTTCGATAGGAAAAGAAGAAAACGTACCACCCTGTGGTCCATCGAGTGGACATCACCGACGCCATTCCTTCGGAATTTGAAAATCTTTTTCTTTCTCGTCCGTTCAGGGGTATGCTCGTCGTGTGCTCTCGTCGAAAAGAGAAGTTATGAGAGAAAGTATTTATTTATAAAATAAGGGAAAACTAAGTTTAAAATGGAACTTCTGGCATAATATTCCACTGATTGATCTTACGATTTTTTGAACCCTCCGTTGTCACACTGGGTCATTTTGACCCAGACGAACTTTCCAAATATCCATACCACAGAATTTTTTTTCGAAAACTGTCTACGCCGTCGACTGTCAGCTTGAACCTTCATCTACACTCTGGCGGGTGGGGGGAAAATGTCGAACGATCGATATGCAGATGGGCCAAAATGTCGAATGCGAAAATGACGAATGTTCGAATATAGATAGATCAAGCTTACTAGAGTCTGTGATGTCGAAAATAACAATTACGAATATGAGCATCTCGGAAGTTGATATATAGCGAAAAACAAAAATCGATGGGTCTGTATGCATAACACCAAATAATTCGAGACGACAATTCTCCGAATTAAAAAAATGGTGATGGTTCACAATGCAGAAAATCATTAAAGCGAACGGCCAATAAGTCGAGTGGTTGAAATCGCGGAGGGTCAAAATGTAGAACGGCCCGAATGGCGAATCGAGCAATATGTTACTTGCGCCTCAGAGTGAAGCTGCGAGATGGCGCTGGCGGTCTGTAGGCTAAAATATCGTAAGACAGTCATCCCACGTGACGGGCCCCACCACGTTCGCCATTTTGGCCGTTGGACCTTTCGGCGTTCGACATTTCGGGCCATCGACATTTTGCGTTTCGATATATTGCTTTTCGCCATAGACGGTATTATACATATTAGGCACTCGCTATTTTCTGTTTCGGAGATATGGGTGTTCTACATTTTTCCATTCTGTATTTTTATGTTCCGAATTGTAGACAATCTGAATATTCGTTTTCGAATAAATTACCTCTCGAATAAATAATGGTTCGATTTATAGTCATTCGATTTTTTTATCAGTCGAAATATAAAATTTCGAATGATTCAACCTTCGTTATTTTGAGAGTTCATAATTCTGTCGTTTCGAAATCTTTGTCGTTCTATATTTGGTCATTCGACATTTTTACCTCCACCCCACGCTGGCACAGCCGCCTCGCGAGAATGTCAATTAGTCTGTGTTTAGCGTTCTTCGGAAGTAGAAGTAATTAAAGAAGACTCAGATAACAAATTTTAGGAAAAATTTACGAAATGCCGGCGTTTGAAAATAGTAGTCTGATTTTTACAACAAAATTTCCACTTCGCGCGGCCTGGAAAAATAGTAATTATAAAGCAATGAAAAACATTGAGGGCCGAACGCTAACCACATTCGTGAAGAATAGAATGATAAAAAAATCGGTTTTTTTTTAGATGACAAGGACGGCCGCAGTCACAACTTCCGACGATAAAAACTTTGAAAATGAACAATTTCGAATAAGCTTTAAAGAAATTTAAGATGTTACGTCAAACACGGATAAATATAACTGGGAAATACCAACACTATAGACTTGACCGTTTCTCTGAATTTAATTCTGAAAAAATCACCTTGAAAACGGGGGTTCCCACTAGAATACGGCCTTAAGGCGGAATATACATTTACGACGATTAAAAAATCGAATTCTTTTTTTTTTCTTCTTCAAACGATAGAACTAATTATGTCGAATATTATCCCACAGTTTGAAAACGAAATTCGGAAAACTTTTAACGTTGCAGCCCGTCAACGCTGTGCCTCACCGCTCAGATTCGGGGCGCGCGCCGCAGGTAGAGAAGCAAGAGCGCAGGGAGCAGGCAGAGAAGAGCAAAAAGTAATTAAATTAACAACTAACAATTTCAATTACTACTGCAATTGATGATTTAATTACTTTGTAACAGATTACTTAAGTAATTAGTTACCACAAGTACCTACCGCAATTTAATCCAAATTCGATGTAAACTTCAAACGCGTTTTTCTCAAAACTGCATTTTCGAAATCGGCGTGCAGGATTACTCAAAAATTATAAAGCCGACTAAGTTGAAATTTGGTAGAAATATTGATAATATTGCTACCTTCCACTTGACGAGAATTGTTTTTGAATATTTAAAAAAACGACTTTTTTCATCCAAATTTAACATTTTGCGTGAAATATTGATTTTTTTTGTTATTGCGCGGCATTCTCTTAAATTTGCATTTTCTTCATTTTTAATACTGTCAAATAGAAACTGTCCAATAATATTGAATAACACCTTGAACCCGAACGATCAATTATTATTACGCTATAGGATATTTTACCTTATGTAAGAAAAATACTAAGAACGTATAATAAGGTATTTGTCGCAATAAGCAATCGAATAATGTTGGTTTTAATTTATAAAAACACAAAACAAATTGCATAATTCATTTTTTAAAGAATACTTTTTCTATCTGTTCAACGAACATGCAAAACGGTAGTTCCCATAATGGATTCCTACGTGACGTCATTGATACATTAAACAAAGAAAGCGGTAGACGTATTACCAACGGATTCAAATGTACATAGAACAGTTCTTATGAGCGGCCTGGAGACAAGTATTCTGCAACCCAAACTGCCGCGTGGCGGCGTGACAAGCGAACAGCTGTCACAGCAGGGGGGGGGGCGGTATGAGACACTTATCTCTCTCTTACACACTGCGGAGCGAAAACACGCTTGGAATCTTTTCCGAATTTTCCTTCAAGATTTTTTTTGGCTATTTTTGCGCGAAACTTTAATTAATAAGATTCTTTAACTTGAAAAGTATGGCGTTTACGATCAAATACCACAATTTTCGTTTAAAAGTCGCAAAAATTCCAAGCGATCTAGTATATGCTTACTCAACTTCTTATATTTTTCACATTTCCTCTCAAACCCTACAGTTTTTAAGTTACGTTGCATTTGCAAATTTTGTCTCTGTTAGCAAAAAATAAAACTACTTTGCGGGAAAAAAATCGTACGAAACTTTTTGAAAAACAAAAAATGAATCTTTTTCTACCCTTTCCGCGTTTATGGATAAAAATTACTTTTTAAAAATTCCGTAATTTTTGCGTGCAATTTTCGAAAAATAGTCGAGAAACCGTCAATTACAAAAGTGCCGGGTCGAAAAAAAAATCATAAAATAGATTTCAAAAAAAGACTACGGTAGGGTATAGTGTAACATCGATAAGAGTAAGCAGAACGCCGTTATATCCACAGCGTTTAAGCCTACGAGCGACGCGGGTGCGAGAATGAAAACTGCCGTCAGCGCCGCTAATCAAGAACTAACCTTGGGGGATATTCCCCCAACAAAATCAGCACATAATATCCTTAAGGGCATGTACAGGGTCAACATAACCTCACAAATTTTTTAACCCTATTTTCTCATAGATGGTTGATTTTTTTAGGAAAAACAAAGCATTAGGCTCTGGAGAATTCCCTGTCGCAGAGCTTGATGATTTCCTTTTGCCATAAATATTATTAATCTCTGAGAAATCTCTGTTCGAAAATTTCAGCTATCTCTCTCGCACTCATATGTCACGTGGTACATCTTCTACTTCGCCTTAAGAGCTGCTCTTCTATGTACGTCTGAATTCGTTGGTATTACTCTCTAACCTGTGAAAGAAAGCATCAATAACTATATATTCTCGTTTGTCATAGTTAAATGCAAATTTTTAAATAGTTATCTGTACTTCAAAAAAGAACAAATGAGTTTTTTTTCGGACTGTGACTTTGGATCTCTTCTCGCAAGTTTTAACCAAGTCTTCCTCATGTTTATATCAATTGGCATTTTAATCCACAACTTTCCCGGTGTTTTTACACTAGTATTCTTACATTTAGGAACAACACACCAATGATAGGGATAACTCACTTTTAACCAAAAAAATTTACGTATTTACAATTGGCGCAGCGTCGATGTTTACTCTGCAAGTGACGTCACGAACCGAAGCAGCATGGCGGCGTTTTCGCGCGGAAATTTGAAATGTAGAATTTAAATGCATTTCTATGGCACTTGTCGATTACATAAAATAGAAATAAAAATTCTAGTAGTTTATTACCACCAAAGGATCAAATTGAGACAACTTTCAAAAAAGGGCGTAATACCCTATTGCGTGATAATAATTGATCGTTTGGGTTGATTGAATTCATTACGTTGACGGCCCATAAGCGTCAATGTTTTCGCGTGAGCAAGAACTCCCTAGAATATGGCACAATACTAATCCTACACGGTGCAATGATATTTACACTCGCTCAAACTTGTGTCCAATCATTGCGCCAACTTCAAAACTAACCCTAAATGGTCAAAAACATTGCGCAGTTCGTAATATTGTGCAATATAATTGATCATTTAGAGCCCGGCTAACTGAAAAAATTCTTGAATTTTGTTGCAAATCGAAGTCTACGTGAAGCTAGACTACACGCCGATTTGCGACTCCCGCGACAACCTTGCTGTAATACTCTGCCCCAGCTCCGCCATTTTGACGACAAATGAAACAAAAAAATTGTTTCGTATACTTAAATATACCATTGAAGTATACCCACAGTTTGATAAATGGTGAATCATTATTTCTTAGTTTAAAAAATCCCTCCGAATTGCACAATTTCGTCCCGCCTAAATGTATATCCCGCCTTAAGGGGCTATACCAGTGTGACACTAAAAAAATCGATTTTTTTTTGTTGTCTTTTTCGACAGTTTATACTTTCCATAATATCATTATCATTTATATCAATATCATTTTATCTTGAAAAAATCGATAGTTATATCTTCAAACGCGTTTTCCTCGAAATGAGATTTTTCAAATTTGCTGACATTGTAACTCAAAGAGCAATTATCCGATTGACTTGAAATTTGAACCGAGTACTCTTTAATATATTTACTCAACAATGACGTAGGATATTTTTGATTGGATGAAAATTGACGATTTGGCATTGAAAAAAACGACCATTTTATAGGCAAGAAAACATACTTTTTTTCATAACTACGCCATTTTGTTACATTTCGATTTTTTTCGAAAATCATACGTCATTGTACAGGAAATACCTTCCAGTTTAACGACATTTTTTCCTTTTTCGGTTTCAGCTACTCAATCGGCCGGAATCATGTCAGCAGTGGAGGAACTTTTTTTTCGCGCCTCCGAAGGCAGCGCATAAGTCGCTTGGATCTCAATATTTTTCTATGAAAAAATTATGTAATATAGGTCAAATATAGCCAAATATATTCTCAATTTTCCGAAACATTCAATTGAGTACTTTTCTTCCAAAAAATTCCCGAAAATCACCCAAATTTTCAGCGTTCACACTGGTGTAGCCCCTTAAACTCTTGTCTTCACGCGACTGGAGAATCTTCAAAACAACGTGCGGACTTTTCGTGAAAAGTTTTCCTAGAAAACAAGCAACCCGAGTTGTATCGAAGCGAGCTCCGCCTGAACGACGAGAAGAACAAAGGGTTCCGAAGGTTGAACACACAGCGAGAACGCCTTAGCGCACCGTAAATCGGTTAGGCGTGAGTGTACAACAACAATTATCACATACGGCGACACACACACCGGTGCGAATTGCGGTGTGTTTCAAGAGATTGACTAAATGGAAGCGATTCGCACGAACGCATTTCGGCGATCCTCATTCTTCCCTTCTCCCTCTTCCACGCATTGGAGCTGATTCCCTCACGGGGGTATCCCCTTTAGAGATCCATCGCCGAAGGGACCCGCGAGCCAACCGTGAAGTCTTTGTATTGCGAGAATACACAGATCTGTGATGACGGACAAAGAAAAAGCAACGATGACGATCACTTTGACGTGGGAAGTGACATTGGAAATCTCATCTCACGAACCTTGTCCTTCAGCCTCTGGCAGAGTTGCAGAGCTATGGTAAGGAGTACGAGTGCGTCGTTCAACCACGGGACGCTGCACTCCGCCTGCTGTGACTCGTATTTCACGCTACCGTGCGCGTTCTCCAACTGATAAACTGCCAATACGAGCTTGTAACTCTGTATGTAGAAGCTTATCGCCAAGTTTTCCGGCAAATTTGGATTCAACGACTTCATATTTCGACTCTTCATGAGATCGTCGATCGTCTTCTTCTTCGGCACGATCAGGCTCGTTCTGCTTCTCTGGAGGCAACCTAGAATATTTCCCAGTATGTGCATCACCTCGTCGGACGTTTTGAACGCGTAGTTCCTGTCGACGTTGTCTATGTGGGCTATCGCCTGCTGCAGATGATTCGCCGCGTCCTGTATCTGCTGCAACTTCCACGGATGGTCGTTCTGTATGCTCGTTCGCATCAATACGTTTTGCTGACGTTGGATCTTGATATTCACCTCCTGCAAATGTGCTTGTGCTCATTCGAAGTAGTCGGACGAAGTACGACGTACTCAAAATCTTATTGGGATGGTGAATAAATTCCCGCTGTTTTTTTTTCGTGAGAATTAATGCTTTATGTGAAAAAATCAGTCCTGAAGCTTTCAAACGTTTCGAAACTGTTGGGTGATCAACTCGTAATGATTCTGCACGGTCAGCTTGCGTCTGACATGAGACTTCATGAAGTAATGCCTCCAATTCAACATAACAAAATCATTAGTTTTGAAGGGTCTAAACCAATCTCTACATGTTGTTTCCGACAGAGCATGGTCGCCGTAAGTCTCCAACAAGAATTATGTGTGCTGCATATTTTTTTTGAATAAAGTAGTGCCGTAAAATTCCCCGCAATACTTTTTTTTCGGCACGAAATTTGACATGTTTGAGGCCTTAGGCCACAGTAACGGGTATAAAATCATGTGCGAATTTAACAATTTGTTTTATAGCACATGTGACATAAACCCGCCCCGGATGCGGGGGTGGGGCAGAGAGAGGGGTAAAGGGGGCGCAGCCCCCCCCCCCCCCCGAGGGATGAAATTATTATTTTTAAAGTTGCGTTAAAATATCATATAATCTCAACGTTAACCGCAAGTCAAGCACGGAAGAAAAAAAATTTAAAAACTGTCACACCAGAATAATAATTTCGATAATCCATGTACGTTTATTAAATAATGTATACAAAAGTAGGTGAAACAAGGGGAATAACTTTAATTTTTTCAACTTATGTAATTAAAACACCAATTTAACAAACTGTAACGATTTTTTCAACCGCTTTTGTTGGGTTGCATCGTCTTATTGTCAGTCGTGCATGTTCGTGTGACATTGCAATTATTGAATGTTAGATTGCCGCTAGGGCCGTAATTTCCGTACAACACACTATGGGTCAGCGTTTCGTCTTGATTACGCTGTAATTTTTTCTACAACATGAAAGTGTTTTCAGGAGAATCACTAATCTATCCCTGTCTCGTAATTTGTTCGTGATGAATTTTCAAGCTTCAAATGGCATTTTATGGTGGCTTCAAATGGCAAAGTATTTTCTTTTCTTTTTTATGCATCTGTGAAGTTAGACGATCGTGAAGTTAGACTATCGAAATGGCTTCAAATGGCAAAGTATTTTCTTTTCTTTTTTATGCATCTGTGAAGTTAGACGATCGATTTTCGTACGGTGTAAAAAGGGGCTACTTAGGTCACGGAAAAGCGTGCGTAAAGTGCGGGTTTAGGTCACACTGTGCTATAAAATAGTATACGATACTCGTGACTAAAGTTGTCCATTAATGCACGGCGTTTAGAACATACCTCAATGTACATATTTTCCAATAAAAAAAACCCGGATCCAATCGAAACATTAGTTTTTGAGATAAAAATTCCCGAAGTTTACCTGTTTTTCTCGGCGTTTACTCAGGTACCTCCCCTTAAATGGAACATCTGTGCAAAAATTCAGCCAAATCGGGTGTAACAGCTTTCCGGAAGTTTATCCATTTCAAGTCCTGCCATTTTCTCACCCAGTTAATACATTCGGAAATTTAAAAAAACATGCTAGTGTTCGAGACATTCAATTTAATATATCAATCATAAAATAATAGGAAAATACGTTTCTTCGTATATTTTTTGGTAAAGAAATGAAGCAACTTGGCAGGAAAGTAGTTTTGGTTGGGACACGAAATCCCCAGGTTCACAAACTGTTAAACTACACGCACACAGTTCTGGTAACGCCATCTGTTGGAAAACAGCGAGAACTTATTCAACGTCCTAATCATTTTTGCTATTGATACTCTATAACACATACTTAAATAACGAATCCTATACTGGAAGAAAGGATTTTATTTTTTTTCTCACCGCGTGCGTGATACTGTCACCCGTGAGAACAACAACACATTTCACATGGTCATGAGGAGCGGCGAAGACA
Organism: Ophion ellenae; assembly: GCA_963210295.1. Classification (NCBI taxonomy): domain Eukaryota; kingdom Metazoa; phylum Arthropoda; class Insecta; order Hymenoptera; family Ichneumonidae; genus Ophion; species Ophion ellenae. The sequence continues at coordinate 6,740,241 of OY723385.1, read as the reverse complement.
AACCTGTCCGTTTTGCACTGTTGATCGTTGCCGAATAACGCCAGGGGAAACCTTTGAGCGCATTCCTAGAGGCAGTCATAAAATTTCACTGCATATGTATCTATTATTCTTTTTATACAATGTTCGTAGTAGACTTTATACAGTAAAAGAAGGAAGCAGACTTCATTGTGAGCGGAGAGGAGGGAAGCTGGAGGAAGCAGTGAAAATTGGATCATAGTGACAATGAATATATATTTATGTTTAGAGATTCACTTTTACCGGGATCCCATTATTGGTACAATTACTACGATATTATTGTAACATTGGTATTAGTGTGTAATATGTTATATAATTATCATAATAGTCCATATACATACATACACGCATACACATATATTCAAATGCAGTAATAACTATTTTGATCGCGTTGAAGTTTGCATACCTGGAATTTTTCGATCAAGATCTTGGATCTCTTGAGAGGATAAGAAAAAATCGTTTGACTGATTTTCGTACTCTAAGTCGGTGAAGGAACGTAAGCAATAAAAGAAAATTTAACTTTCCTGGCATTCCAACGATGCGAACTCCAACATCATATTCTAAACCCACTACATGCAATCTTGGCTACCCGCACATCTGACTTTTTTGCCATGATGTTGAAGTTCGCATCATTGGAGTGCAACGAAAATTCGTTCTTAATTTTTATTTCTACGTTTTCTTCATCATCCAAAATCTTGTGCCTCAGATTTTTTATAAGGATCGTAATAAACGTTTAAGGCCTTAGGCCACAGTAACGGGTATAAAATCATGTGCGAGTTAAACAATTTTTTTTCGCGTGAAAAAGTAATTCACTCATAAAATTAATTACACATCTATTTAGTATGAATATCAAGCTGTTAGAAAATATATATTTCTTTTTTCGATGTACAATGTGGCCGACTACACGAAACAGCTTTTTTTTTCAATTGACGTGACAAATAACTTCAACAATTGTCACTCGATTTACTTCTAATTTAAAAGTTATGTTCCTAATTGCATTTCGCAGAGAAGTACGTACGGAATTTCTGATTAAGCGAAAACTTTTCATTTAATGAGCAGTTTATGAGCAGTTATAACCAAATTTTTCACGGAAAATTCATTTCTTAAGGGGAGGGTAGGGGTTTCAGCGTGAAAAAAAACACTTTTTTGCGATTTTTTCTCATCTATATGGATAGAGTAAATTTATTGAAACCTTTTGTACATTGTTAAGTGTCATTTCAAGAACATTCCGTGAAATTTGTACGCAAAAATATCCACAAACAAGCCGGTGCCGCGTTTTTCTCGAAACCACTTTTTCAAAGTCCGTGTTCATTGCCATTTGGAAACTACATGACCGATTTATTTAAAACTTGGTACACACTTTCTACATATAAAATACCTTCCCCCAATGGTTAGTTTGAGATTTTTTTTTACATTGAGGGTGTTTTCCACCCTCAAAATGGCGGACTTTTTAGTGAAAAATAGCACTTTTCACTTAAGGGGTTACCCCCACTTGCGATTTTGAAAAAATCGATTTTTTTTATTGCATTTTTTTGAAGTATAAGTATCTGAGAATATGTCCTGAAAATTTCAAGTCGAGCCGAACAAAATTGACTGAGATATGAGCGTTGAAAGAGAAGAATCCGCGTTGAAAGAGCGTTGAAAGAGAAACTTTAAACGCGTTTTTCTCAAAATGGCATTTCTGAAGTCGGTGACCAAGATTACTCGAACACTAATGAACCGATCTTCTTGCAATTCTGCAGGCTTATTTAATATATAGAAATGTAGTCTTTAATCGTTCGATTTTTTTTTTCGAAAAAAAAATGGCTGTTTTATAGCCAAAAAACGGCCGTTTTTTTCGTTAAAATCGAACCATTAACTTTGACTGTCCGCCATTTTGTGAAAAATGAATATTTTTTAAAATCCTTCGATTAAAGATTAGTTTATACTTATATTTGACTAAATCCATCCGCATTTTTTTTTCAGAAGATCCACTTCGCCGCAATGTTGGTCACCGCAAACCGTGTATATAAAAACATTATTTCATTGATGGCCATTTGCCACTAAACAATGTAATATTTTTCAATAAAATAATTACTGAAAATTCTTCAAGATGTGTTCTTTAAGATGGTATATTGATCGATTAAAATAGTTTTGTAGTTTTCTTTAAAAAAATTCATGAAAAAGGCCTTTTTTTGCGCTACAAGTGGGGGTAACGCCTTAACATGACAACCAAAAATTTAGAAATGAAAAAAAAAATTATCAAAGACCGTTGGGGGGAGGATTTGATGATACTTTGACTAAATTTTAATGGTACTTGATTTCAGATAATTCCTAGCTGAGATACAGTGAACACCGCAAATCGTGTTTTTCCAAAGGCGTTCTTGGAAATGCTTTGTCACCGGCTTGTTTGTGGATATTTTCGCGTACACATTTCACGGAATATTTTTGAAATTACACTTAACAATGTACAAAAGGTTTCAATAAATTTACTCTATCCATATAGATGATAAAAGTTCGCAAAAAAGTTTTTTTTCACGCTGAAACCCCTATCCTCCCCTTAAGTTCAAATACCTACAACTTTTTAATAAAACAATATTTTTCAAATTCCGTACGTACTTCTCCAGGTATTCTAATGTAGATCAACGAGAATTTTTGTTTTTTGTTCTAGGTAAAAAATTGTCGATGCTAAATGTCACACCGCGGAGTGCCTAAAAAAAAAGATAAAATAAAATATTAGTAGTCGGGCATTTTGTACATCGAAAAAAAATATATATATTTTCTAACAGCTTGATATTCATACTAAATAGATGTGTAATTAATTTTCTCAGTGAATCAATTTGTCATACGAAAAAAAAATTGTTAAATTTGCACATGATTTTATACCCGTTCTTGTGACCCGAGGCTTCAAGACATTTTAGCAGCCCAAATTTGTCGAAAAAGCTTGGGCTATGAAATGTTATGTTGTGACGATGCAACTTTCAATATCATAAGTTTGCATCCTTGGTATGCAACGAATGTTCATGTTTCTTCCGCCACATACATTTTTTTCCGCCTATTCGGAGTACAAAAATTACTCCGGTTTTTCTTATCCTCGCTAGAGAACCCGACCGTGAAGTATTTAATAAAATCGTAATTACGCAGTATGAGGACTTTTCCGAAAAACGAGAAAATTTTTTTTCGCCATGTTGTTCGTTCCATTATAGTAAGTGATATTTCGTCGGGAGAGGCTGATATTTCCCATTAATTCCATACGTTATGGGGTTTTGAAGTTTCCAGAAACATGTAATATTTCAACGCCTCGCTAAACAGCTACGTATTCCCTTATAGATAGTGTATTATCAAGGTAACAATGTATATGTTTTGATTTCGTAACCACAGCTGTCCTGTTTCCGCAAACAGGTAATATTTCAACGCCTCTTGTTTGTTGTCGCTAAGCAGCTACGTGTTTTCTAAAGGCCAACCCAAACAAACAAACCCAAACAAACTCCCCAATATAGGCGTCGAAATATTAAAAAATTCCCTATTTTATCACGTGTTTCCGCCAACTTCGAAACCCCATAAATTACGGAATTAATGGGAAATGTCAGCCTTCCCCACGGAATATCACTCAATATAATGCACTAAAAAGATTGCCGGTGAACAAAAAAAAATTTCCCCTCATACTGCACAACTACCAAAGAAATTATGGATTACATTAAAAATGACGAAATAGAAAAAAAATAACAAAGAACTTTTACTGCGTTTCAATTATGGAGACGCCAATGCTATTATTTATTTATATACGAAACAAAATCATTTACTTATGTATAAAAATGGTCACATTTCGTTACAGTGCAACGCAAATTCTTTTTCCTTCCTCATTTTTATTATTATCCGAAACCATCATTCTAAGCGTGCATGTTGCTAAGGATCCGCAAAAATGTTTGCGTGTTTTTCGTAGCTCAAATGTGTTGAAGGAAATTAGTGAAGCCAAAAAAATTGATTTCCTTAGCATTCCAAGTAAGCAAGCTTTGTCGTTAATTTTTTGTCATTGCCTCGAATAGGTTATGAGAAGAATGACCTACCATTAGAATGCCTCGCAGCTGTGACAATGACGAGTGCACCTCGTCGTGCAGGACCCACTCGAATTCCATTTGCTGAAAGGGACAACAATTAATAATTTTTCAACTATCCGCAGTAGACTTGTTTTTCGGCATGTTTTTTCGGCCCCAATTTGTACCATCTTGTTCGGGGAACTCGTCACGATCCAAATCAAAGTCTGATCTCGTCAATCGCGACGCGAGCTTATTTAATGACCGATATCGTAGATAAAATGGATATATATGAGGCAGTCGGAATTTTGACTATCGGGACGTATCTGGGAATTCGACTTGGTAAACGTTGCGGGAGAGAGTGAAAAAAGAAAGACGCAAGCGTCAAGAATTGACAGTTGTGACAGTGTGACGTTCCGAAAATATGATGAATTTCGGTGGGACGACGAGAACGACGATGCTCCATCATAACCTCGAAATCACGGTAGAATGGAGTTTGCAGTGTGTGTTTTCGGCAAATAATATTACGATTGGTTCGAAGCGCGAGGCAGATAAGAGGCTCTTTATCTCGAAATACTTGTATCAACAAGGTCGGAGTGATTAGATATGCGTTAGGTAAAGGCAAATTCCTTACGAGATTATGAGCCTCCTCTTTTTCGTAATCGGCCATTTTGAAAACTCGACTGGCGCCATTCCGCGCCCGTTTGCTGAAGTCTGGCGTGATCGCTGTGACAGCTCATCGGATAAAGTAGGAAAGTCCATGCGAGGATCCTCCCAGCCCCCTGACACTGGCCTACTATTCCTATACGATAAACGAAAACGCGTTTTGTCCCGGCATTTTAGTTCTTGAAATCGCCACTACCTAGCGTTGGCTGTTGTGTGAGAGCCTTCGGCTCGAAATACTCCGATGAGCTGAACTGATTCGATACTTTCGTGGCTTTCGCCTGTTATCGTTATGGCGACATTATTTATTGTGTCCAAATGGACAATCATTAGAACGGAAAATCATTCCAAATATATCAATAGACTTTCATTCATGTAAGATATTCGAAACACCGGCGCAACATACATATATATGCATGCCTGTCACACGACTACTAGCGCCACAGTGCGGCAAGGACATTTTGCGAACAGCATTTACTTACCAGTGTCAGGGGGCTGGTGAAGCTCCAAAAAAAATTCTGAAAATTCTATGGATTGAAGCCTGGCGATAGGATTGCCTTAAAAAAACATGTCGGCCATCTTAACGTCGACATTTTGAATTTTTGACCAAAAAAAATTTTTTAACGTCCCCCTTGAACCCCCTAAGTTTTATTATGCTCATTACTTGATCGGAGCAGTATTTTTCGAGATAAATCGAAAATCGATAAATCGAGGTGTAAGATCAAAATGGAACACTCAGTATGCATATATCGACGAAAAGAGAAAAGAGGACAAACCAGTACTTGTTTCATAAATGGACGGGTTCTTCCCTTCTTTACTGTAAAACTCACATAAAAAAATATCGAACAATACACAGCGGACGAATTGTTTGCAATACATAAATATACATATACACACTAGTATAGATCGAGATAATCTTAGTACGAAATGTTTCATATACAAAAAGAATTCGAATGTTACACTCGTTGACACGTCGTGCATTCAGTGAACGACTTTTTTGAGCTTTGGCATCTTTTTCGGGCAACTTTTCACGTGGCACTTCCAATGGCGTGCCTGACAATTCTCGTTGCAATAGAAGGCGACCTCACAGCCGAGGCACTTGAACATAGGTCCGGCACGGCCGCACTCGGAGCACTCGAAATTACCGACATTCATCGAGCCCGAGAGAACTTTGCCGAGGTTCGGTGTGTTGCAATTACGGAAATTAGACGACTCCAGCGTGTTAGCCTTGGAGATTTTCGACGAGCGGGAGGAATGAATTACGTTCGAGGGTGAAACGAAAGATGGCGTTGAGTTTGCGAGGCGATGAGTATTCGGTATAGGGGAATTGGGGGGCCAAGCGTTGATTCCGGTATAATTGTAATCGGATGGCATGGAACCGAGCAAATGACTCGTACGCCAGGCATTTCCGGTCACCGGAAGTCTCGCCTCACCGTAAGACCTCCCGTAAGCTTGCTGCTCCTGGGGATGTTGTTGCGGCCGTTGCGGTTGCTGCTGCAACAAATTTTTGTAATTCGCCGCGACTTCCGGACCGACGGAATTCAGTGAAAGTCTGGGCTGACCGGTCGCGACCGTGCAGTGTTGGTAATCCGGTGACTTTTTCGTGTGACCGACCGAGCTCGAAATCCCATTCGCGTGTAACTTCGCACTTGCGTCACGCGACCCGTAGCTCATGGAGCTACCGTCGATTATCATACGTTTCGCCTCGTTACGCTGTTGGTGCTGCTGTTGCTGGATCGGGACACGATAGGAAGCAGTCCTCTGGCTCACCGGATTACCGGGGAATGAGAGATTGCCCGGTGATAGTTGCGACGGCTGCTGACCGTTCAAGAGCCCTGATGCCGGACGCATCAGGGGATACTGCAGTATGGCGGCGCTGTTCCAAAGCGAGGCGGCCGCCGCTATTGTCGGGTTGTAACTGTAAGCCATGCTGTAGTGGTCCAGCTGGCAGGGACAAGAAAATACTGATTATTCGAAGAGCATGATTACTTTGCTGTCTGGTAATTTTATATAATCTAGTGTTTTAATTCCAATAGAATTAGTACATAAAGGAGCGTAGACAAATTACGTAACGCAAAAATACCCAATTTTCAACCCCCCCCCCCCCCCCCCCCCCCTTCCACACGTAACGGGACCGTAACGCTTGGCCAGAACCCCCCACCCCTATTCCGTTACGTAACGGGTGCTTTGTCGTCAATAATTGCAATTTTTTCACAGACATAACTAATTATGAAAGGATCGGGTTTATACTCATTTTATGAAGTATACATTCATCAAGTTTTATACCAATTTTTATGACAAAATCTTGAAAATTAACCGAGATATATGCCTTGATCTGACGACGAAAAAAAATGTCTCTTCATTGTTCCGTCGATATCTTTATGAAAGGTTATCTGTAAATTAAAAGTCAACAATTTATCGATATCTATACGAATGTAGCTATCGTTATGCGTAGCCGTTTTTTTTTTCGGTTTTTTTTTACAAAATGCCGACAGTTTGGACATTTTTTCTATTTTCAAGGCCCGTTTTCAGTATTCCAGCAGTCTTTAAAAGTAGTAATTATCAAATGTTAAAAACGCGGATACGTACAACCTTAGTCCCTGCGATTACAAAAATGTTTTCAAAAAAATTGAAAATCGGTTGATAAATTTTTAAGTATTCGCTCGGACAAGGTCGAAAAAACTAGTTTCGAGAAAAACGCGTTCAAAGTTTTCGTTCCGTGTTTCTTGGTATAAAGTTATGTTTTTTGCTAGAATATTGATACTCACAGTGAAGTATCTAGTCGCGGGCAATATGACGGTTCTTCATCTTCATGATACTTCACAAAACAATAAGAGCCTGTACTTCATCTATTGTAAATGATGCCACACGTGTAGGGACTGAGGGCACTAACCGGTCGCGCTACCTGTTCTCACTAAAGTGACTATAACTGCGTCAATTTTCGGACTTGTGAACAAAAATGTTGCCAACATATTTTTCAATACATGTACTTTCAAGAATTATTTTTTTTTTAATTCCTTCAAATTTTGCTTGGCGGACAGTGACTTTCCCCCTTAACTGACATTGCGGATGGAAAGATGTGAGCTGTTCACGGTAAAATTGCACGCGAGATTTAAATTAAAAAACTTGAACATGCAGAAAATTTGCTATTTCTCGCCGTAACGCCTGCCCCCCCCCCCCCCCCCCTCCAATTCAGATACGTAATTTGCGTACGGCCCCTAAAGGCTTGCGTCTAGTTGAAATTTTGGAAAATAACGATTTTTGCCTTTTGACTGGTTCTTAAGTCTGTTGCTAAATCATTTTTGACGGGTGGGGGGAGAAACGAAGTGCCTATGTTAATACATTGTGTGACGTCACCAGTGCCAACTTATTGTAGAAAAATATGAATGACGTTTACGATTGAATATCGAGAAAATGTTCAAGTGTACGGTAAATAATCGAAATTGTTATTTACATATATGGTAATTTGAAGAAGTTAGGATTATGAGAAAATTAAATGTTGATGTTTAAAAATCCTATTATCGTAATTCGAGGCTGTTAGGTTGACCGCAGTGACTGTCACAGGTCGCAGCTGTGTTACGCGCGTTTCATGCCGGTCGGCGTATTCGGAGGTTATGTCAGAACAAAAGGAGGCAACAAATGATTCAGAAAAAAGTCAGTGCTCGTGCCCATACGCATCGTACTATGCTCACCGAAGCTAGAAAAAAGGGAATACATCATAATAAATAAATGAAGAAGTTCCCCGCAGTCGCATTTGACTTTAACGTATTTGAAATTGGCGCGCTAGGTTTTGGATTGGTTCTGCTATTTCCATAGTTCCGACGTTGCCTCACTTTTTCGTAAACTGGTCGAATATTTTACATACATTTTCATTAATTACATGGGTCACCTGACTATTTTTTCGGTAATGTTGTTCTGTACAATTCTGTCAAATTTTGTGCCAAAAAAAGAGTATTGGCGAGGAACCTTACTGCACTACTTGATTTCTAAAAAATCTTCAGCTGAAGCACACAGAATTCTTGTTGAGACTTACGGCGACCATGCTCTATCGGAAACAACATGGAGAGATTGGTTGAGGGGCTTCAAAAATAATGATTTTGATGTATTGAATTGGATATTGGTATTTTGATGTATCGAAAGATTTTTGTTTTCGACCTATAAATGAAAATCAATACTTTTATCTTGGCCTGCGGCCATTCTTTAAAATCAATATCTTATTGGAACCTTCGTCCAAGCACTAGGCAATTTCATGTGAAAACTGTATGCGTTTGATTTTTTAATTTCGGATGCTTCATTTTCCGAGCAGCATGGTCTTTGCACAATCCATTGTATCTACCATATTTATAAGTATTTTTCAATACAAAAATTGTAAAAGATACTCAAAACCACATTCGTTAATGTAAAACAACTAAATAAAAAGCTGCACACGTTTTCTCAGAAAAAAGTCACGAAAATTCCTCCATTTCCGGTCACAAGCCAGGTGTAACCCACGGTCCTGTATACAGGTATCTACAACCGAAACAAACGAAGGCGAATTTTAGTGGTGGGGGTAGGCACGCTAGTGTTCATGGCGCTGCTGTCGTGGGGTGTCCTTTCCCCCTTACCCTGCCGCGTCCACGATAAACATAACCTATAACCTAACATAACCAAAACTTTATCGTCAAAACGTGTTCGTAAGTTATGAGTACCGAAATGACTCGAATAAAAGATATCAAAATAACAAAATGGATTTCTTCTAGATTCAAATCACTCACGAGCTTTATAGAAAGAAAAAAATCGCTGATTTGGGATCGAAAGCAAAATTTAACGGTTTCAAGTTTGGAACTGATCCACTCGGCCAAACTGTTTTTTTTTTAGGTTAAGTAATAAACCTCGTTCATATCTATCGCGGTCGCTTGGATTGAGAAAATTTGATAGTTTAGAGGCGGATGCGATTACCATTATTGGAGAAGTGTTCAATAAATCTTTTAAACATTTTCTTTCGTACCAAGCATATACAAAATTATGATTAACATATATGGTCAGGGTCTACGGCGCATGCGCCATGTTCGGAAAAAGAGACGAAATTGCTATATTCCTTCATTGTCGCACACGACCCCCACCACCGTCGTTTCAAGACCTCTACGTGAGACCGTGGTGTAACCCCCTTAACGAAATTCTTTTATTCTTATTTTAGCAGAATTAGTACCGTAAAACACAGTGCTACTTTGACATTCAGGGTAACTTTGACAGTTTTCGGGGCTACTTTGACAGAGCGCGAAAATACGTTTGAAATGTGTGCGCAGCGAGCCCGCTCGACCTCCTGTGGCGGGCGGCGGGTGCGGGGAATAAACTTGAACAACAATTTGTTGTTCAAGTTTATCATAATGTTGTTGCTGAAGTTGACGTTGATCTCAATGACAATTTTAAGACTTATCGAGTGCCTATAACAGCACCCCAGGTACTTGATATTTTTATGTAAAATGAGTCTTTAAGGGCGAGCACAACTGTAACTGTCCATTTTCGAGCGTTTTCTTTGGATTTTTTTAAAGACGGGAACAAAATACATGGTCAAAAGAGCTTTTACGTTTTATAAGGTATATATTGAAAGATGTGACAAAAAAATTATTTGTCAAAAGTATAAAAAATGTCGGTGCACGAGTCACTATATCACTACTGTTTTTCCGCCAACCCTCTCCGCGGCACGCAGTAGAACTGTCGTAAATTTAGTCCCGGAACTAAGAGTGAAATATTTTCGTTAATTATATGATTTTGAGCAGTCAAGTATTGGGGGGGGGGGGAATAAAAAAAACAATTAAAAGAAAAATAGAAACAAGTTTGAAAAAAAGTTGGTTTTTTCGACCATAATTTTCATCTCATAAGTGATATATTTTTTACAATTTCCGATTAGTCGAAAAAAGCGCTGGTACTTCACTGTTAAAGCAATCTAAGAAGCTACAGTTAAACTTTAAAGTCGATTGGACGAAAATTGTTCGAGTTCTGCCGCCTTAATAACGATGAGAATTTGGTTATGAAAAATCGTTGTTTTTCACTTAATTCCATGTATAATGCATAAAATATTACATTTTTCATCCAAATAATTCCAAAGTAGCCCTTAAGCTTTGAGATAAGTTGCATTTCAATGCCCTGTTGAAGAGGCCCCACACTCGGGGTTACTTTGACACTTTGAGGGGTTACCCCCACTTGCGATTTTGAAAAAATCGATTTTTTTTTCATTGCATTTTTTTGAAGTATAAGTATCTGAGAATATGTTCTGAAAATTTCAAGTCGATCCGAACAAAATTGACTGAGATATGAGCGTTGAAAGAGAAGAATCCGTTGTGTAAACGACCGGCTAGTCTGCCGTCTGGCGCGCTCGACCCTCCCTCCGACCTTCAATGCATTGTTCGATGAAAAGGGTCGTATACCTGGCATTCACAACGTTCATATACTAGACTGGAATTTATAAAAACGGGCCCGGAATAGATGACTCTATGCAAGTTTACAAAAAAAATATTTTCTTCGTGTAAACTGAAATTCAAACTTTAAACGCGTTTTTCTCAAAATGGCATTTCTGAAATCGGTGACCAAGATTACTCAAACACTAATGAACCGATCTTCTTGAAATTTTGCAGGCTTATTTAATACATAAAAATGTAGTCTTTAATAGTTCGATTTTTTTTTTTCGAAAAAAAAATGGCCGTTTTATAGCCAAAAAACGGCCGTTTTTTTCGTTAAAATCGAACCATTAACTTTGACTGTCCGCCATTTTGTGAAAAATGAATATTTTTTAAAATCCTTCGATTAAAGACTAGTTTATACTTATATTTGACTAAATCCATCCGCATTTTTTTTCAGATGATCCACTTCGCCGCAATGTTGGTCACCGCAAACGTGTATATAAAAACATTATTTCATAGACGGCCATTTGCCACTACACAATGTAATATTTTTCAATAAAAAAATTACTGAAAGTTCTTGAAGATGTGTTCTTTAAGATGGTATATTGATCGATTGAAAAAGTTTTGTAGTTTTCTTTAAAAAAATTAATGAAAAAGGCCTTTTTTTTGCGCTACAAGTGGGGGTAACGCCTTGAACAATGTATATATCAAATTGTGATGGGGTTGTGAAGCTTGACTTTCTTATGCATTTGATAGCCAAAGGACACACTGTTCCATTGGAGCAAGAAAAGTTGGTATCTAGGATGTTAAAAAAAGTTACCTACAAAAAACTTCCAAACCCTGTTCAAACTTCAAAACCCCGTTTTACGGTATCCTACTGAATACTAGGACTCTTGTTTTAGTTGCATTAGCATTCTACAAAATTGCATTATTGTTATCCTAGTAGAAATAATATTCTACTAAACTTCACTGTTTTCATCCCAAGAGAATCGACATTCAACTAAATTCGAGTATTTTTATTTCAGTAGAATTGGTATTTGACTAAACTCGATCATTTTTGTCTCAGTAGAATTAATATTCCACTAAAGTCTGGTACTTTTATTCTAATAGAATTACTATTTTACCATATTCTATATTCTAACAGTGAAGTAAATTTAAAAATCCGGAGACACGTATCCAGTACTTTTAAACGAGGAACAAAACGGCATAAAACTGTTTTCTCAATAGACGTTTTCAAGGTGATGTCAAGGTCAACAATTTTTTATATGAAAAACTATTTTTTTTTCATAGAAAGCTACCAAAATGTAGACATTGATAAACCATTGAAATATTGTTTCTGACTTTTTCGTCTAAAATCAACATTTATAGGTGTTTTCGAGTGACTAACTTCTAGTGAATGACCCTCCATATAAATTGTCTCCAAATATTGGATAAATGAAAATAAAACGAACAATCAAGAACACAAGGATAGCGACGATTCTCCGAGCTTACGTAATTTCTCGCGTAAAATCCCGCCATGGCGATTGGTGAGCACACACCCTGCTCGAGGGGTGGTGGCGGTCGAGAATGTGGCAAAGACACGTTGGCCGCACCGTAAGACTGCATCAAGGTTTCTTGCTGTTGCTGTTGCTGCTGTGCGGGCGCCTCTTGCCATTGCTCGTTTCTCCATTGTTCGGCGCCAGCGGAATGGTTCTCGTTGACGGTGTTTCGCACGGTGTTCTGCACTTCGATCGTTTTTACCGCGTCAGGAGTGATTACCTGAAGGGCAGAACATTTCAGGGTCTATATTTTAGAGAGGAATATACCTTTAGAACTATCAATAAATCAATTAATTTTGTTTTCTTCTTTAAACGATAGAACTACATATGTAGAATATTTTCTACTGTACAACAAAATTACTACTGTAATTGATTATTTAAGGGGTTACCCCCACTTGCGATTTTGAAAAAATCGATTTTTTTTATTGCATTTTTTTGTAGTATAAGTATCTGAGAATATGTCCTGAAAATTTCAAGTCGATCCGAACAAAATTGACTGAGATATGAGCGTTGAAAGAGAAGAATCCGCGTTGAAAGAGCGTTGAAAGAGAAACTTAAGGGGGGATTGTCTTTTTTTTTCGCAAAATTTACCGCTTTTTGGGAATTTTTTTGTGAAGAAAGTATACAACGGAAAACTTGTGAAACTTGGCATATAGTTTTATTGATCTGTTTACTACATACAAAAATTTTTTTAAACAATCTCGTAAAAAATTCCGCCTCCCACCCCCCTCGACGCGCGATGGTCCTTTTTTGATGGTGTGCACGATTTCTCAAAAACTATTCAACCGATTGCCTTCAAATTTGGACAGAATGCTCAGCTGACATCCTTTTATCGTTTGATGAAGCAAAAAAGCAATACGTTTAATAGTTTTTTATTTATAACAAAAAATCGATCAATTTTTTTCGAAAAATCGATACTTCAAGTTCAAAACGTCACCAAATCGTCAATTTTTTTTTCCCTTCATCGAACCATAGCTATATGTGTCTAAAGTAAAATGCTTTTTGGGTTTTTGTTGCAGGATGAACGTGAAGGCTGTAATCGTGCACACCATCAAAAAAGGACCATCGCGCGTCGAGGGGGGTGGGTGGCGGATTTTTTGATGAAATTGTTTAAAAAATTTTTTGTATGTAGTAAACAGATCAATAAAACTATATGCCAAGTTTCACAAGTTTTCCGTTGTATACTTTCTTCACAAAAAAATTCCCAAAAAGCGGTAAATTTTGCGAAAAAAAAAGACAATCCCCCCTTAAACGCGTTTTTCTCAAAATGGCATTTCTGAAGTCGGTGACCAAGATTACTCGAACACTAATGAACCGATCTTCTTGAAATTTTGCAGGCTTATTTAATACATAAAAATGTAGTCTTTAATCGTTCGATTTTTTTTTCGAAAAAAAATGACTGTTTTATAGCCAAAAAACGGCCGTTTTTTTTCGTTAAAATCGAACCATTAACTTTGACTGTCCGCCATTTTGTGAAAAATGAATATTTTTTAAAATCCTTCGATTAAAGACTAGTTTATACTTATATTTGACTAAATCCATCCGCATTTTTTTCTTCAGATGATCCACTTCACCGCAATGCTGGTCACCGCAAACCGTGTATATAAAAACATTATTTCATTGACGGCCATTTGCCGCTAAACAATGTAATATTTTTCAATAAAAAAATTACTGAAAGTTCTTCAAGATGTGTTCTTTAAGATGTTATATTGATCGATTAAAAAAGTTTTGTAGTTTTCTTTAAAAAAATTCATGAAAAAGGCCTTTTTTGCGCTACAAGTGGGGGTAACGCCTTAACAAACACAATGCTCAAATACCGCAATATAGCTGTATATTGCGGGAGAACAATGACTTCGAACATAACTGCGATAGGTAAGGAAGCAAAAACATACAAACTCAGCTGGTTTTTTAACTTTTGACACCAAAAATATTATAAAATCATCTCTCACAACCGAATTGTGCGGGACCGACTCACAGACTGGTTCAAACCTATTAGCATCCGAGGGCGGTTCTAATGTGAAAAAGACGCACATACATACATGTCCACTTCTGAGAAAGAGAAAGAGTCCAGTGTACCCACTGTTGTCACTGTTCCAACTTTGACCTTACACTTTGAAAGATTTTCTTCCGAAAAAAATTACAAAAAAATTAATTTATTCCAACCAACGTGTTACTGGAAAAAAATGCATCATTCTGACCGTTCAAATGGGGCTTCCAGCGAGGGATACCCCGTTAATAAATGTGTGGTAAAAATTCAAACATAGTGCGATTCGATGGTCCATAAAAAAATCCCCAAAAAGGGTTAAGGGGTAAGGCCACAGTAGAATTTTCAAAAAGTCGATTTTTTTTTCTCGCTTGAACGGTGCTTTATCATAATAAGAATAAGTTACTATTCGATTTATAGCAAGATCATTTTATTTTCACCAACTTTGAGCGTATACCGTAAGCCCACCTCTGGCACGGCCATAGAGTACCTGAAACTTTAAGGGGCTATACTAGTGTGACACTTTTAAAAAAACGAATTTTTTTTGCCTTTTTCGACAGTTTATACTTTCAAGAATATCATTATCATTTATATCAATATCATTTTATCTTGCAAAAATCGATAGTTAAATCTTTAAACGCGTTTTTCTCGAAATAAGATTTTTCAAATTTGCTGACATTGTAACTCAAAGAGCAATTATCCGATTGACTTGAAATTTGAACTGAGTACTCTTGAATATATTTACTCTACAATGACGTAGGATATTTTTGATTGGATAAAAATGGACGAATTGGCATTGAGAAAAACGACTATTTTATAGGCAAGAAAACAGACTTTTTTCATAACTACGCCATTTTGTTAGATTTTGATATTTTTCAAAAATCGAACGTCATTGTACAGGAAATACCTTCCAGTTTAACGACATTTTTTCCTTTTTCGGTTTCAGCTACTTAATCGGCCGGAATCATGTCAGCAGTGGAGGAACTTTTTTTTGTAGCGTCTCCGAAGGCAGCGCATAAGTCGCTTGGATCTCAATATTTTTCTTTGAACAAATTACGTAATATAGGTCAAATATAGCCAAATAGATTCTTAATTTTCTAAAACATTTAATTGAGTACTTGTCATTTAAAAAATTCCCGAAAATCACCAAAATTTTCAGCGTTCACACTGGTATAGCCCCTTAAACGCGTTTTTCTCGAAACAGCTTTTTTCCAAATGGCGTGACAAATAACTTCAACAATTTTCAATCGATTTACTTTAAATTTAAAAGTTTTTTTCCTAAATGCATTTCGCAGAGAAGTACGTACGGAATTTCTGATTAATCGAAAACTTTTCATTTTCTGAGCAGTTTTATACGAAATTCTTCACTGAAAATTCATTGAAATACCTTCAACTTTTTAATAAAACAATATTTTTTAAATCCCGCACGTACTTCTCTAGGTATTCTAATGTAGATTGACGAGAATTTTTGTTTTTTGTTCTAGGTAAAAAGTTGTGGATGCTAAATGTGCGCGGCGGAGCGCCTAAAAAAAGATAACGAAAGAAAATATTAGTAGTCGGCCATTTTGTACATCGAAAAAAAAATCTGACAGCTTGATATTCATAAATAGATGCGTAATTCCACATTTTTTTAGGCGTCCGTTCAGGATTTTTATTTTTTCATTACGAACACTGTATCCGAAAAATATTCATCAAACAAAAAAGACATAAGAATAAAAACTTTTTATTATTTCCGCTTTATCGAAAAAAATCAGAATCATAATTTTTCTGCATTCAGAAAATTGAAATTTGGCACAAAAATGAGAATAACATTTTTTTAAAGCTAATAACACACTTTCGATTTCGGTACAAATTTTATAGGATGTCTCTCATTGGGTAAAGAGTCTGCGAAATAAATTTCAGAATGGTACCTGCAATTGTTAGAATGAAAAAAAAATTAAAATCCTGCGAAATGTTATAACCGCATATATGCGGTTATAAAAACCCTGCGAAACCTCATAAAAACCCTGCGAAATCTCATGCATATATGCGGTTATGAGAATTTGCAGGGTTTTAATTTTTTTCATCCTAACCATTGCAGGTACCATTCTGATTTTTTTTTCGCCGACTCTTTTCCCAATGACAGACATCCTGTAAAATTTCTACCGAAATCGAAAGTGTGTTAAAAGGTTTAAGAAAATGTTATTCTCATTCGTTTGCCAAATTTCAATTTTCTCAATGCAGAGAAATTATGATTTTGATTTTTTTCGATAAAGCGGAAAAAATGAAACGTTTTTATTCTTATGTTTCTTTTGTTTGGTGAAAATTTTTTCGGATACAATGTTCGTAATGAAATATTGAAAATCCTGAACGAACGCCTAAAAAAATCACAGACGTTCCTTTCGACTAATATTTTAATTGATCGACGAGAATTTTTGTTTTTTGTTCTAGGTAAAAAGTTGTGGGTGCTAAATGTCACTCCGCGGAGCGCCTAAAAAACGACAACAAAAGAAAATATTAGTAGTCGGCCATTTTGTACATCGAAAAAAAAAAATCTGACAGCTTGATATTCATACTAAATAGATGTGCAATTAATCTTATGAGTGAACCACTGTTTCATACGAAAAAGAATTGTTGAATTCGCCCATGATTTTATACCCGTTACTGTGGCCGAACCCCTTAACCGAGGGTTGAAACATCACCTGAAAGGCAGTGGGTTGTTCAACGACGACGGGGACTTCCGGTAGCTTGGTGTTGTCTTCGATAACCTGGTTGTTGGACAACGTAGCGATCCAACTGGCGAGAGTAGGGAACCTCTCACAGATGGATACATCATTGGCATTGGTTTCCTCGATATCCTCGTCCCTGAGTGTGACGACAACGTCTTTGGCACTCTTCTCCTTGCGGTCTTCCTTCTCGTCTTTGCTGGTCTCATACACGGAATCCGTCGATACCGCTTTGCCTCTGACCTCGTCGATTATTCGCAACTCCACATGTTTCGTCTCGTCAGCCCCATTGCTACTTTTCTCCATCACAATGTCGAGTGGACTTGCGGAGCGTTTTATAGTCGGTTCGATGATTTCCAAATTGTCCAGCCGTAGCTTCGTCTCGGTTGCAATTTTCGGCTCGTCGTAAACCTCCATAACGTCTGGAGAATTACTGGACGACACGTCCAAATCGCTTTTAGCGATTTCCACGCGATCGTTCGTTGTACTCGAAGTGGCGACGACTTCCTCGCGCTCGAAGTCATTCTCGCAATCGTTCTTGATGACATCACCAATGAGAATCGGTGATGCGGTCGAGCACGTGGGAATCTTCGATTTATTCCGCGACGCCGAGGATCTTCTTTGCTTCGAGCGTCTCTTGCGACCACTCGACGTTGTTTTCTCGTCGCAAGAGTCGTCCGTGCAATCCGTCAAGGTTACGTACGCACGTGGCAATATCGGCGGACTGTCGCGCAGCTCGCTCGGCGATCGCACAGTCTCGTAATTCGTCGGCAACTTGGGCGAGAGCTTCGGCGGCTCGAGACACGGCGAGGAATGCCGCGACGAAGAATTCGAGCTGCAAACTAACCTTGTCGACAACTTCGCCACCTCCGGGTCACGGTGCGTCGACGATCTTCGCTTCGGTGGCAACGAGTCGTAGGCTCGACTCTCCACGGCACTGTCCTCGATGTACGAAGAAACCTCCGGCAACTCGGTCAACACCTTTTCCAAATTCTCTATCTGGTTCTTGTAGCGATTCAATTTTTGACGGATTTGCCTGGTGAAGAGAAAGATCGGCAGACAGTGAAAGGAGGGGTCGTTGAAGTGGTTTGGGATGCATGGTCAAATGGGGCTACTTTGAACAGGTTGTGGAAGTTTTTTGTACACTGAGAAAAAAAAATCATTGATCCAATATCATTGGTGTTATTGAATGAAATTTCGATGATTCAATTGTGAAATTGTTGGTGTAAATAATCGGATTTATCAGTCCGAACAAAACGCTATTGACTTTAATAACATGATAAAATTGAAAGTTTTTTTTTCATTCAAAAGATATATTGTTAGCCGAGAACAATATACTATTGAAACTATCTAAAAAATTATCGCGAAAAAATTATATAGTTATGAATGCATTTTCTGCAACGAACAAAAAAGCGTTTCAATTCATAACATGAATATTGTTGATTCGAGTACACAAGAAAAATTGAATTTGGCTCTTTTGATTCCGATAAAATTTCTATTGAGTAAATATGTTATTTTATTTACTTCACCATATCCGATATTGATTTCCCAGTATTGGGTGAGCAACTAAGTTCCCGCTGTTTTTCAAGAGATGGCTCCACTAGTAAGCGCTGGTCGATTGTGACATAACCAAAACGTCATGAACCAAGCTTAGACATATGGTAAACAAACCGCTTTGACACATTAGTGATTTTGTTTTTGCGTCGTATACTTTTGGTTGTGTGGAAATGTCTGATTTTGTGCCAAATAATCGTCATTTGTGGGAAGTGTTGCTTTTCTTCTTTCATTCGAAGAAAACGGCGGCTGAAGCGCATCGAGAATTCCAAAAAGTTTACGGAGATGCTGCTCTAAGTGAAACAACGTGCCGTGATTGGTTCCGTCGCCTCAAAGACGGTGATTTCGATGTTGACGACCGTTCACGTGAAGGAAGGCCAAAAACCTTCGAAAACGCTGAATTGGAGGCATTGCTCGATGAGGATCCGTGCCAAACGCAAAAAGAGCTTGCTTCAGCATTAGGAGTTACCCGCCAAGCCATTTCCAAGCGATTGCATGCGTTGGGAATGATTCAAAAACAAGGAACTTGGGTTCCTTATGATTTGAAGCCGAGAGACGTTGAGCGGCGTTTTTTCGCTTGTGAACAACTGCTCCAGCGGCAAAAAAGGAAGGGTTTTCTTCGACGCATCGTTACGGGTGATGAAAAATGGATTCATTACAGCAACCCAAAGAGAACAAAATCATGGGGACTACCCGATCCTGCTTCTACGTCGTCGGCTCGGCAGAATATTCACGCTGCGAAGGTTTTGCTGTGTATTTGGTGGGACCAGGGCGGTGTTATTTATTATGAGCTGTTGAAACCGAACGAAACCGTCACTGGGGAACGGTATCGAACTCAATTGATGCGATTGAGCCGAGCACTGCGCGAAAAGCGGCCACAATACGAGCAGAGGCACGAGAAAGTGATTTTACAGCATGGCAATGCTCGGCCTCACGTTGCCAAACCTGTTAAAACCTACTTAGAAACGCTCAATTGGGAAGTCCTAACCCACCCGCCATATTCCCCAGATATTGCGCCGTCCGATTATTACTTGTTCCGTTCGATGGCACATGGTCTGGCTAATCAGCAGTTCCGCTCATATGAAGACATCTCAAAATGGCTTGATTCGTGGATAGCCTCAAAAGACGAACACTTCTACCGTGACGGTGTTCGAGCTCTGCCCGAAAGATGCGAAAAAGTTGTCGCTAGGGATGGGCAATGTTTTGAATGATTCATTTGTAATCATTTTTTCGCAATAAAGTGGCATTTTCATAAAAAAACAGCGAGAACTTAGGTGCGCACCTAACACATTATTCGTTAAAATATTAATATTTTATTTTGATTGAAAAATATTAAGCAAATGTCTGAATTGGTTAAAAAATTATGCCAAAATAAAATTTGTTTCTTGCGCATTTGGTTGAAAAAATTCAACCAAATCATGGCCGAGCGCCACCGGAATTATAGGTGTGAGGAAACTCGTAGTTCTCGGAGTAACCACTAGAAGCCGCACGCGTGCTCGTTTCTCGTAAGCGTAACGCGAACCGAAAATCTACTTAAACGCCGGAGAAACTTTAAAGACTATCGCTTCTTGGTCTGTGGCTAAGATCAAAGTGTAGTATCTGTTCTTATCAGTTGAATATCTGATGTTCTCTCCATGGATATTCCATTGGATATCTCTCCACTATTATGTCCAATATTCTCTCCACTATTATCGTGGATGATCATTCTAAAGGTCACTTTTTATTTAACATTTAAAACATTTTGAAGAACTTACGTCCCATTGCATATTCGTTTCGATGAAGTAAAGAAATAATGAATTCTATTGATTATATTTTTGTACGAAATAAAAAAGTTCTAGCAACCGCTTAATTATTTCATCCAATACATCTACGGATTATATATAGAATGAATTCAATAGAATATGATTTTATTTGAAGGACAATGTAGATATTCAGAGAACAGGAGAGCTATTTCAAATAAAATAAAATGTTATTTAAATCAATCACATTTTCCAATATTTTATAGTATTGTAACAATCTCATATTTCGGTGGCACTCCGCAGCAGCATATTTATACCAACCAATATATGTTTTTGATTCAATTGGTTTTTTTCTCATTGTAGGTAACCTTTTTTAACATCCTAAATTGTAACTTTTTTTGCTTCAATAGAACAATGTGTGGCTAATGTAGGGGAGACTGGGGACACTTGATCCTTATGGGAGACTTGGTAGACGACATTTACCAATGTTCTGTGAACATGGCATTACTTTTAACTGACAATGCCCGGTGTCTATGGTACCCAGAAACTTTCTAAAGTACAGTGAGAAAAAAAAACCAATTGATTAAAAAAAATATATTGGTTAATCCAAATAAATTTCTGAACGCGGAGTGCCACCGATATATGAGATTGTTACAATACTATAAAATATTGGAAAATGTGATTTAAATAACATATTATTTTATTTGAAAATCTTTTCTGTTCCCCGAATATCTATATTGTCCTTCAAATAAAATGATATTCGATTGAAATCATTCTATATACAATCCGTAGATGTATGGATAAAATAATAAAGCGGTTGCTACAACATTTTTTATTTCGTACAAAAATATATGGAATAGAATGATTTATTTCTTTACTACATCGAAACGAATATGTCATGAGGCATAACATTTTCGTACTGCGTACAATATCAAAAGTGCAATATCATGCAACTAGTATGAGATAGTGTTATTTGGAAAAGTTGTTCTAGGTGCTTAAGTCTTCAATACAAGTGATTATAGATGTAGTTTACTGTTTAGCAACAGAAAATACTTGGATTTAAATAGCTTGTTCTAAATATATTGGGACCCAGGTAGGGAATCAAAAAGCTGACGATGGAAATAAACTTGTGCCCCTGTCATTTTGGTCAACCGGTTGTACAAGACAGTTGAGTCAACGTAAAAGTTCAACGGTTGAATTTGGACAGCTTCTCAACTGTTCATCTTTGAAAGTCGACCATCCTGCGTTTTCTGTGGATGGTTGACTTGGCGGTTGATTGGACGGTTGACTCGACGCAATATATTTAATGATTAATCAAATTATACTGTCTTGATAATTAAATTGATGATTTGCGGAGAATTGAGTCATCAAACACGGGGGGGGGGGGGGGGGGGGGGGGGTATCCGCAGCAGATTGTGCGACGGAGTGAGACAACCATCCAGCGAAAACAAAATGACCGCGGTTAAACAACTGTTGAATCAACCATTAGGATTTTTTTAGGGTCGACTTTATAGTTGTAAAGCTGTCCAAATTCAACCGTTGATTTTTTCGGTTGACTTTGCAGTTGCCAAAATTGCTAGGGGCGACCCTTGTTTCACCGAGCCTGAGTGAAACAGACCTGGGCCAGGTTTCATTGCATCGTTTGGAGCAGCCTGGAACCAAGACTGGCTGCTTAGCCTAAACTCAGGGTTATTTCAAGCTTCATTCAGCCAGTGAATTTTAAGGCTAAAAAATCAAAACTGGATGCAGGCTTGTTTCAGGTTGTGATAAAATAAAATAAATTTTAAATAATATTTTTTCTGTACTTTTATGAAAAAAAAAATTAGCAATAAATTTGTCGGGTGCGAAGGCACGAAAAACGAAAGCGAAGGAAGCAGCTCAGAACATTTAAACATATTCTCTTATCGATATTTATGAGGTACACAAAAAAGTTTTTTTCTCGTCACATACACATTTCGTATATACTCACTCTCTGGGGTTTGCGTACACTCTGTGTATTACGTGTCCCATAAACAATAAATAAAATAAAGTATTGTGTTTAAAATATTTTATATATATTTTATAACAAATAATATAATGAATAATAAATATATATAATAAATCAAATGAATTCTTTACAAATTTATTAAATTTACCCCAATGTAGAATATAGAAAACTAAAAACAGGCCTCATATAGCCTCGAGAAGAGTTTGGGATAAGCTTGGTCATACATGCTCGTGAAGGCTTCATTAAGGCTCGTTTTGAACCTTGTTGTTTCGTCGTTTCAGGCTTAGTACGGGCTTTTCTACCAGCCTTTGGTCAAGCCTGTGTGCAACAGTCTGAAACCGCGTTATCATTCAGGGGTTCAGCTGGGCCTGAAATCAGGCTGGTGCTCAGCCTGTATTAAAAAATGTGAGCCTTGTTTCAGAGCTTGGTGAGCCCTTTTTTCATCGTCAATTCCTACCTGGGGAGTACAAATAAAACTTCGCCGTTTGAAAAAAGATGACCCCAGCAGGAGGTTATGGTTGAAATTGTCAGATGTAAAACGTCATATCGTCAGATTGGACATCTGGCAAGATCATAACCTTGAAACATTAGCGATTTTGTATCAGCATCACATAATTTTTTTCG
Organism: Ophion ellenae; assembly: GCA_963210295.1. Lineage (NCBI taxonomy): Eukaryota > Metazoa > Arthropoda > Insecta > Hymenoptera > Ichneumonidae > Ophion > Ophion ellenae. The sequence goes on along the minus strand of OY723385.1, from coordinate 6,717,039 downwards.
TGCGAAAATGTCGCATTTTGAACCGAATAAGCGTCATTTGCGGGAACTTTTGATTTACTTCTTTAATTTGAAGAAATCTGCAGCTGAGTCGCATCGATTGCTTGTAGAAGCATATGGTGAGGCTGCTTTAAGTGTGAGAAGTTTCCGTGAGTGGTTTCAAAAGTTTAAGAACGGTGAGTTTGACGTCGAAGACAAAGAACGTAGCGGAAGGCCGAAAGTGTACGAAGACGCGGAATTGGAAGCATTATTGGAGGGAGATTCATGCCAAACGCAAGAAGAACTTGCACTTACGTTAGGGGTGACTCAACGAGCAATTTCACATCGTTTAAAATCGTTGGGAATGATTCAAAAGCAAGGAAATTGGGTTCCATATGAACTGGAGCCGAGAAACGTTGAACGCCGATTTTGCACATGTGAATGCTTGCCAGGCATGGGTCAAAACCTACTTGGAAACACTCAATTGGGAAGTTTTACCCCACCCGCCGTATTCACCAGACATTGCTCCCTCCGACTATCATTTATATCGATCGATGACGCACGGCCTGTCTGAGCAGCACTTCACATCATATGAAGATACCGAAAATTGGGTCGATTTGTGAACAGCCTCAAAAGATGAAGCGCTCTTCTGACGCGGTATCCATATGCTGTCAGAAAGATGGAAAAAAGTAGTGGCTAGCGAAGGGCAATACTTTGAATAAAACATAAAGTACCGTTCTTTCACAATAATTACTCAATTTTTTATAAAAACGGCGGAGACTTATTTGTACTCCCAATAACTTTTTTACCGGAACCCTGTTAGGGGACACTTGGTACACGTTCTTATGGGAGAGTTAATCCCCCGGATCAAGTGTCCCTTAGTTATTGTTTTTCGTTCCTCTCAGAATTTCTCTCAGAAAACGTTTCAAGTAGCCTATTCAAGATGATATTAGTGCAATCGCTGAATAGGAAGTTGTGAAGAAACTGCCGGATCCAAACTTAAATCATCATCAAAGAGAATCATTAGCATTGAGTTGTAAAACTCATTGAGAAAGTTCAAAATTAAAAAGTAGATGAAAAGGAGATAGGTTACTTTGAGAAAGATCATTAATTTAAGATGAAAAAGAAATCTTGATTACCTTGAAGATATAATGATACCTAAACTATTTCAAATTATTTAATCGGAACAGAACATTTCGTTGAATTATAAATAATAATATGTAGAATTTATTAGATACGAATGTGTTTTTGACCAAGCCGATTTTACTATAGATGCTACCTACAAATGTTGATTGTTTTGATATAAGTACAGTTGATAGAAATCAGTTTAATGAACATTAAATGAGATGATAACAATTTCACCATCTTTTATTGCATATGTACATTGCTGATCCTGAATATCTAGGCAATGGTATCATGTGCCCCTAGATATGAACCATTCTTCATCAACTGGGCCACTTTTTTTTCAAACTCTCCAATTTTTTTCAAAATCTGCCAGTTTGAAATATTAGTCAAAAGGAACGTCTGTGATTTTTTTTAGATTTTTTTAGGCGTCCGTTCAGGATTTAAAATTTTTCATTACGAACACTGTATCCGAAAAAATATTCATCAAACGAAAAAAACATAAGAATAAGAACTTTTTATTTTTTCCGCTTTATCGAAAAAAATCAGAGTCATAATTTTTCTGTATTGAGAATATTGAAATTTGGCACAAAAATAAGAATAACATTTTTTTAAACCTAATAACACACTTTCGATTTCGGTACAAATTTTATAGGATGTCTCTCATTGGGTAAAGAGTCTGCGACATAAATTTCAAAATGGCACCTGCAATTGTTAGAATGAAAAAAAATAAAAATCCTGCGAAATGTCATAACCGCATATATGCGGTTATGAGAATTTTCAGGGTTTTTATTTTTTCTCATCCTAACCATTGCAGGTACCATTCTGATTTTTTTTTCGCAGACTCTTTTCCCAATGACAGACATCCTGTAAAATTTGTACCGAAATCGAAAGTGTGTTATTAGGTTTAAAAAAATGTTATTCTCATTTGTTTGCCAAATTTCAATTTTCTCAATGCAGAAAAATTATGATTTTGATTTTTTTCGATAAAGCGGAAAAAATGAAAAGTTTTTTTTCTTATGTTTTTTTTGTTTGATGAATATTTTTGCGGATACAGTGTTCGTAATGAAAAATTTTGAAATTCCATGTTGCATCTATTAAATTCTATATCCAAAATTGAAATTCTATGTTGCATCTATTAAATTCTATATCCACGTTAGAATTTCATGTTCCTGTTTTAAATTTACGGTACAAATGTTTTAAAGTTAATTTTATCTACTGAGTTCGTAAAATTCAATTCCTTTGTATCTTAAATGTATTGTAAATTTCATATCATTTTTTACAGTGTACATATAATAGAACATGTCCTGACTGATTCATCAAGGACAGTAGGTTGCTTTTGTGACGTTAGCACCGACTAGGAAGAGACTTTTCGATATTCAACCCTTAAGAGGAAAAAGGGGGTGGCAAAGTTTGTATGGAAATTCAAAAAATCTGGTCGGATTTAGTTGAAATTTGGTATTCGTGCTTCTTGACAGAATTAACGAAACACATATTTCAGCGTTTTTAGAAATTCAACCCCTAAGGGAAGAAAGAGGGTGGCAAAGTTTGTATGTAAAATGAAAAAATCTGGTCAAAAGATTTACCTGAAGCTTAGTATTAAAGCTTTTCACCACAATTAGTAAAACACGTATTTTACCGTTTTTCGAAATTCAACCCCTAAACGCAAGGGGGTGGCAACGTTTGTACGAAAAAAAATGGGTCTAATTCACTTCAAACTTCGTATTATTGCTCCTAGGCCCAATTTATGAAATTTCAGCGTTACTGGAAATTCAATCCTTATGTGGAAAAGGGGGTAGCAAAGTTTGTACGGTAAAAGTAAAATCGGTTCAGATTTACTTGAAACTTAGTATTAATGCTCTTCAACGCAATTCTACGTGTTCGTTAAGGCCGGAACCAGAATTGGAAGGTCCGAAAAATCGGGTTTTTTATTGCTTAAATCGATAAATAAACTATCCAAGAATATATTTACAAAGTTACAAAGGCCGATTGTAAATATTTTCAAAGATACGAGAGCAAAAGCAGAGAAGCGATTGATATTTAATATTGATATTTCCTCCTATTTAAAATTTTGAAGCGCGTTTTCTCCAGTTTTCATTTTCACGATTTTTACAAATGGGCGAGCGTGAATGCAAAAAAACTAAACGACCTATTGAATCAAACCAAAGTTTATTTTCTTCAGTATGAAAATCTCTTTTAAGTGAATTTAAAAAGTTGTTGAAAACGTCTTTTTAAATCATTCTTATAGCACGTTAAAGTGTTTTTCAACACATTTTTTTTTTCAAACCTGAGCAAAGTTATAATTTCACGATTTTTTCAGCTTTTTCTTCAAATCATTCTATGCACAATGCGTAGATGTAGGGATGAAATAATTAAGTGGTTGCTACAACATTTTTTATTTCGCACAAAAATATGATCAATAGAATGAATTATTTCTTGACTACATCGAAACGAATATGACATGAGACGTAAGTTTTTCAATTTGTTTTGAATCTTAAATAAAAAGTGAGCATGAGAATGATCATCCACGATAATAGTGGAGAGAATATCAGATATTCAACTGATAAGAACAGATACTACACTTTGATCTTAGCCACAGGCCAAGTAGCGATACTCTTTAGAGTTTCTCCGGCGTTTAAGTAGATTTTCGGTTCGCGCTACGCTTACGAGAAACGAGCGCGCGTGCGGCTTCTAGCGGTTACTCGGAGAACTACGGGTTTCCTTACACCTATAATTTCGGTGGCGCTCGGCCATGATTTGGTTGAATTTTTTCAACCAAATGCACAAGAAACAAATTTTATGTCCGCATAATTTTTTAACCAATTCGGACATTTGCTTTATATTTTTCAATAAAAATAAAATATTAATATTTTAACGAATAATGTACTTGAAAATCAATATCGGATATGGTGAAAAAAATAAAATAACATACTTACTCAGTAGACATTTTATCTGAATCGAACGAGCGAAATTCATTTTTTCTTGTGTACTCGAATCAACAATATTCATGTCATGAAATGAAACCCTTTTTTTGTTCGTTGCAGAAAATGTATGTAAAACTATATAATTTATTCGCAATCATTTTTCAGATAGTTTCAATAATATATGGTTCTCGGCTAACAATATATCTTTTGAATGAAAAAAAAAAACTTTTAATTATATCATGTTATTAAAGTCAATAGCGTTTCATTTGGACTAATAAATCCGATTATTTACACCAACAATTTTACAATTGAATCAACGAAATTTAATTTAATAACACCAATGATATTGGATCAATGATTTTTTTTCTCACAAGGAACATCTCTCAGGTGACACCCTTCGATTTTGTTGAAATTTGGATATGTTACAAAGCGCCGAAAAGTAAGCGATACGTATTTTTTTTATCGGCGGAAAAACGGTTTTAAGGGGTGAAGCGAACCCTCGAAAATAGGGGTGTTTTTCATTGATAAGGTTATCGTTCTCATCTCCAATGTATAGTGCACAAAAAAATAAACATTGTTGCAATTTGAATTTTTTTAATATCTCGTACCGTTAAAACGTTATCGACGAAAAACGAAAAACATCCCCATTTTCGCGGGTGCGTTTCAGCCCTTAAAACCGTTTTTCCGCCGACAAAAAAAACGTATCGCTTACTGTTCGGTGCTCTATAACATATCCAAATGTCAACAAAATCGAAGGGTGTCACCTGAGGGATGTTCCTTGTCAGTGTAGTTCTTCATAAATTCCCATTCACAATACTCATCTACTCACTGTTCTTTCTTGGCGCGTGGTCCATTGGACGATGAGAGTACCGTTCGTAGCATCTCGTTACCGAGTTCGACGGCTTTGCTCCTAAGTTGTCCGAGCTTGACGATCAGTTTGCTCTTCTTGTACTTCAATTTGGCGGCGTCGAGGCTGCTGATACCGAGTTCACGAGTATCATTACGTTGGGCATCGATCGGGGGATCGTCGTATGGGGGTGTGTGCCCTGTGACGACTCTGTACTTGCTGGAATGTCCTGGGCTGCCGCGACGATCCTCGCTCGTCACTCCGCGATCAACGCTGTCGACCTGGACCTGCCTAGATTGGAGATCGGCTGCTCCCTCGATGAGTTCCCGTAGATCGCTTATCTTCTTGAGTCTCAGGGGTGGCACGATTTTGCACCTGTCGATTCGTTCAGTGCGGTTATCATGATTGCCACGTTGCGTGGATCCGTTATCGGGGCGTCCACGCCGTTTGCGTTTCCGTTTAACAGGAAACTCTTCATTGATGAAAGAACCGGAAGACAGGGCTTGTTCCTGCTGTCCAGTCGAATGAACTTCCTGGTCGTCGTTTTCGTTAGCTTGGATGACACTTCTCTCGGGGCTTCTACTGATGTCTATGAGATCCTGTTGGTCTTCAGTTTTGTCATTGACGCAGCGATGATCCCTCCACATGATTCTCGTACTCCAGTTGGAATCCTCCCTCACCAGATCCTCCAAGCTCTCTATAAGTTCGTTCTCGATCATCTCGATCTTTGCCTTTCTCCTTGGACTCTCATTTTCGCCAGTCTTGTCCCTTCCAACTGCCTCATTGATGCAACTGTCCACCAGAGTCTGGGCGTCGCACGATTGGCTTATGGAACTGCTCGTTGTCACGAAAGCAGCGGCTGTTCGCACGAGGGTTTGGGACGTACCTCTGACGACGATGTTATTGCTGCGGCAGTGGGTATGGTGAGGCGCCGGATGAACTGGCAACGAGCGATTCGGTTGTATCGGTATCACGCATGACTGTCGATGATCCCTGAGGGCCGTCGCTATACTACCACCACCAATCGACTGATGAACCATTCTCTTACCCGACCTTACGTTATCCAACATTGGCCTCTTGTTGCACACCAACGACGACGTCGACGACGGCGACGACGACGACTTTACCCCGTGCAGTAACGCACCTGCGAACAAAAAAAGGAAAAAAAGGAAACAATAACGAACGCTTGTACCAGCTACTATTCGTGGCGAAGCCCGATTATACGGTGGGGAGGGCGGTATAAGGATACCATTCGTAAATGGAAAGTACGCGGATTATACATATGCCGATCGAGAGAGGGAGAGGAGGAAAAACCATCGACAACCCTTCCAGGGCAAAGTGACTCGCCGAGGGTCGAGACGAGGGATGAAGAGAGAGAGAGAGAGAGAGAGAGAGAGAGAGAGAGAGAGAGAGGGAGAGGGAGAGGGAGCTTTGTTCACCTAACTCAGACACTATAGACTTGGGGAACGCGTGCATACGCGAGTTGATGTAAAGAAAATCGTACTTTTATTTCTCGTTTTCTTATTCGCACACTTCGATCTCGCGCACACATGCCTCTCTCCCTCTCTACTCGTCGAATGGAACCTATGCTCTTCCTATTTTCCCTCACAAAATACAACATTATCGTACACCGCGCCAGTTGCTCGATTATTTGCATTTTTTGTTGTTTTTTCGAATTATTCTGTATTTTGTGTGCGGGGAAATAATAAACTGGACTTTTTGGTTTTTTAGGGGCTATGCCAGTGTGAACGCTGAAAATTTGGGTGATTTTCGGGATTTTTTTGGAAGAAAAGTACTCAATTAAATGTTTCGGGAAATTGAGAATACATTTGGCTATATTTGACCTATATTACATAATTTTTTCATAGAAAAATATTAAGATCCAAGCGACTTATGCTGATGCGAACGACGAACTGCTGACATGATTCGGGCCGATTGAGTAGCTGAAACCGAAAAAGGAAAAAATGTCGTTAAACTGGAAGGTATTTCCTGTACAGTGACGTAGGATTTTCGAAAAATATCAAAATCTAACAAAATGGCGTAGTTATGAAAAAAGTCTGTTTTCTTGCCTAGAAAATGGTCGTTTTTTTCAATGCCAAATCGTCAATTTTCATCCAATCAAAAATATCCTGCGTCATTGTAGAGTAAATATATTCAAGAGTACCCAGTTCAAATTTCAAGTCAATCGGATAATTGCTCTTTGAGTTACAATGTCAGCAAATTTGAAAAATCTCTTTCCGAGAAAAACGCTTTAAGGATTTAACTATCGATTTTTGCAAGATAGACTGATAGAGATACGGCCTTGAAATTTTTACAGGATATTCCTGAAAATATAAACTGTCGAAAAAGGCAAAAAAATCGATTTCTTGAAAGAATGGAAATTGTTTGAATTGCAACGAAAAATGTGGTTTCATATTGTATAGAAACGGAATGTTTTTCGAAAATAATTTTATTTTTTTTTCGAATGAAAAAACAATTCTATAATATACCTTCCTATTTTCCCTCATGAAGTACAGAATTATCGTACGCCTCGTTATTTTCTCGATCATTTGGATTTTTTGCTATTTTTTCGAATTATTTTGAATTTTGTATTCGGAGAAATAATATACTGGACTTAACGTTTTTTGTTAAATAGTTTTTAATTCTCGTGTTGCGTTAGAATGAAAATTATTCAGAAGTTATTTGAATTTTAACAAAAAATGTGATATTTTCATATTCTATAGAAACGGAAAATTTTTCGAAACGATTTTTAGTTTTTTTTTTCAAATAAAAAAACAATTCTATAATATGCCGTCCTAATTCCCCTCACAAAGTACAGAATTATTGTACACCGCGCAATTTCTCGATCATTTGAAATTTTTGTTATTTTTGTAGAATTCTTTTGAATTAGGAAAAATAATAACTTGGAATTTTCGACTTTTGTTCAATTATTTTCACTTTTCGTTTTACGTCAGAATGAAAATTATTCAGAAATTGTTTGAGGTTCATCGAAAAATGTGGTATTTTCATATTCTATAGGAGCTGAACATTGTTCGAAAATAATTTCTTTTTTTTCGAATAAAAAACAATTCTATCTCTTTCTATTTTCCCTTACAAAGTACAGAATAATATCATACACCGTACTTTTGACCATTTGTATTGTTCGTTATTTTTGGTCGACTTTTCGTTTTTTGTTAAATAATTTTCAATTCTCGTATTGCGTTATGACGAAAATTATTCCGAAATTGTTTTAATTTTATCGTAAAATGTGCTATATTCATATCCACTAACAACGGAAAAATTTCCGAAAATATTTTCGGCTATTTTCTCTCTCTCTCTCTCTCTCTCTCTCTCTCTCTCTCTCTCTCTCTCTCTTCTTCTCTCTCTTCCTCCGTAACTGTAGAAAATATGATATACGCGGACATGCACGTAAAAAAAAAATATATATATGTATATACATATATCGGAACAAGGGGTAGGGGACCCCTTTAACACAAAGCGTTGCTCCTTTATTATTCAACCGCTCACCTATGCCACTCGTGATACTCCCGTGGCCACGAGTTTTCCCTCTTTATCTGCGCTACCGCTGCCCGCATATATATATATATATATATATATATATATATATATATATATAATACAAGCCCAGAAACTATATGTAGAAAACCGAACGATGCTCTTGAATAAGTCAGAAGTAGATGTCGAGTCATTATACCCGAGAAAACTTGCCAAAGCACATCTATAGTATATGAATATATATATATATATATATATATATATATATGTAGATCTTTGCGGAAAAAAATTATTTCCGAGTTAAACCAAAGTTTTATTTTAAAATCCAAAATCTAAACTAGTGCTTCGCCAGGGCAAGCTTTAAGTGCAACGCCCCGACGTACAAGCGACAATTGTTTTTCAACCCTAATATATCGAGTGATTTGCTAACAATTGAGCCTAAAAAGTAGCCTAGTAAAACAGAAAATTTCAACTGGCCACCAAG
>OY723385.1:6595691-6703191 GCA_963210295.1 Ophion ellenae | reverse complement strand
TCCTCAATGAAATATGCTCGTGAAATGTTTCATTAAGGAACACGTAGAATTGGGTTGTAGAAGATTGATACTAAGTTTCAAGTAAATCTGACCAAATATGCATTTTACCGTACAAACTTTGCTACCCCCTTTTTCCCTTAAGGAATGCATTTCCAAAAATTCTGAAATTTCATTAATTGGGTCTATGTTTTTTATGTTTTCTATGATTTTTTTGAATTTCCATAAAACTTTGCCACCCTTTATCTCCCCTTAAGGGTTGAATTTTGAAAAATCCCTTCTCTAAGGGTGCCTACTTAGTGAAATCAACATGCCTTGCAAATTTCGCGTTTTTACATTCAGCGATTTAGGCTGAGTGATGATGAGTCAGTCAGTCAGTCAGGACTTTGCCTTTTATTTGTTTTTTCCGTACAAATTTTACCAGCCCCTTTCATCCCCTTAGGGGTTGAATTTTGAAAAACGCCGAAATACGTGTTTCATTAGTTGTGTCACAGAGCATTAATACCAACTTTCAAATAAATTTGATCATAAAAATATTATTTCCCATACAAACTTCGCCACCCCCCAAGGGATTGAATTTCAAGGAATCTCTTTTTTAACAATGGCTCAAAAATAAAATCAACACCCTCTCCAAATTTCACTTTTCTACCTTTAGCGGTTTAGGCTGGGCGATTATGAGTTAGTCAGTCAGGACTTTGCCTTTTATATATATATATATATATATATATATATATATAGATAGATTGCCATCCTACTTAAGGGAAGGTGCTGCCTTGTTGGGCCGAAAAATGTTCGATTTTTCACCGATTTTTGATGTGAAAAGTATTGAATGTTAACATTTGGTATGTTGACTAACAAGGAACATCCCTCAGGTGACACCCTTCGATTTTGTTGACATTTGGATATGGTATGAAGCACCGAAAAGTACGCGATGCGTATTTTTTTATCGGCGGAAAAACGGTTTTAAGGGGTGAAACCACCCCTTAATATAGGGGTGGTTCACCCCTTAATTTTTTTTGCAATGTCATTATAGTGGATCTTTTATTGCGTCGGATTGGAAGAATTTTCGTGTTTGTTTCATTAAAATCGATGGACTCCTTGTGTGTGAAACTGCTATATTACCCCTAGAGATGCCTTTTTCGAGGGGTGGTTTCACCCCTTAAAACCGTTTTTCCGCCGATATAAAAATGCGTATCGCTTACTTTTCGGTGCTTTATAACATATGCAAATTTCAACAAAATCGAAGGGTGTCACCTGAGGGATGTTCCTTGTAAGCGGTCAATATTGAACATCAAAATATTTTTTTAAGTTTGACGAAACATGGCGGTGGGAGTGGGAGGAGCCACGTATGTCGGTGCGCCGGCGATGACATTCTTCGCTTTCGGAAGTCCCAAGTCCCGTACAGGTGATCTGAAGCACAAAAATCTAACATATTTTTACTTTGAACAATATTGTGTATAAGTTGACCTAGAATCAAGAAGAAAAATTGAAAAATAAAAAAATGGTGAGCGATCGGAAGAGAAGTTTGTTTTTCCCAAAAAATTTTGCAGCTTTTTGCCCACTATTTTTTTATTTTTCAATTTTTCTTCTTGATTCTGGGTTAACTTATACACAATATTGTACAAAGTAAAAATATGTTCGATTTTTTTGCTTTAGATCACCTGTCCGGGACTTAGGACTTCCGCAAGCGAAGAATGTCATCGCCCGCGCATCGACATACGTGGCTCCTCCCACTCTCACCACCATGTTTTGTCAAAGTTTAAAAAATATTTTGATGTTCAATAAAGACTGCTTAGTCAACATACCAAATATCAACATTCTATATTTAATACTTTTCGAAAAAAAAATGGTGGAAAATCGAACATTGTTTGGCCTAACAAGGCAGAACCTTCCCTTAAGGAAAAACACCACTCTAGGATGGTGTTATCCCTTATGGTGCAGGCATTACAGATTAAAGGTAAACAAAAATTTCTCTCGTATCGTGCAGGCATCGCTGATTAAAGGTAAACAAAAATTTCAAGGATTTAGGTGTTCGTTTTTCTCGAAACCACTTTTTTCAAACTGGAAGATCGGATTACTCCTTTATCCGATAAACCTACACCTTTGCATGGATCGATTTAAAACGTTGATAGTAGCATTACAATTTTTTGATTAAATATAACCTTTTTTTTATAAACAATTTACTGCTCATTTCTTGGGCAAAAAATCGATTTATATCTTTCAAAATGCGCCATTTTTTCAAAATTCCGTTTTCAAAAATCCCTACGTAGTGCCATAGCTAATAATACATATGACCTTGAGAACGCAAAAACTATGACCTTGACAGAAATGCATTTTATCACTACTGTATCAGTCCTTCGAAATCAATCACATTACCTCCTGACATTTGTTTCGTCACTCTAAAGGCAACGGAGATATTTGGGGTGGTCACGTTAAATGGTCCACCCTGTATACCGGGTACCCCATTTTGATCTTACACCTAATTTATCCCGAAGAATACTGCTCCAATCAAGCATTGAGTATAATAAAACTTTTAGGGTTTAAAGGCGGACGTTCGGAAAAATGTTTTTTGGGCAAAAATTCAAAATGGCGACGTAAAGACGGCCTACATGTTTTCTTGGAAGGAGATAATGATTTTTTGTCACAAAAAAAATGGTTATAGGCCAGTGATGCCAACTCCTACAGAATGTTCCCCCTAGGACCAACTTCAAATCCCCCTAGATGTCGATGAAAAACTCCTAATGTTTTCATTGTACACCCTGTTTGAGTACTTGACTTACTTTGCAATCCAATAAAACTCGCGGGTAAACAACCAACTAACGGACACAACCTCAACGTTACAACTGACAACGTGAAAACGTTGAACCGTAAAAGTAAAAACGGAATTCTCTTGATCAGCAAGTTGTTGGTCGTAATTCAAAATTCGAAATGAAATTTGAAATAAAATACGCAATTAGACAACAAACTAACGGACACAACCTCAACGTGACAGCGTGAAAACGTCGAACAGCAAAAGCGGTAAAAGTGAAAACGGAATTCGTTGGTCTTGATCAGCAAGTTGTTGTTCGTCGTAGTGCGAAATTCAGCCACCAGCGCCACTTGTGCTGCTAGTACAAGACATGAAGTATGGCACTGGTGTAAAACATTTTGAAAGGCAATCGATTATAATTGAGCAAAAAGAAAAGTGATCCTCAAATTTAACGTTTAGTTTATAAGAAATATTTATTGCGAATGAAAGATTCTTCGCAGGAATATGTATTTCGAATATATAAAATATATTATTGCACACATAATTTCGACGATCGAACGAATTGACCTATTTCAATTTCCGATCGAATTAATTGAAGATACATTTTTTTTCACTTTTTTTTCAAGTTATACACTTTAATTTCACGCCCTCAAAAAAGTTTCTTAAATAATGTACCCGCTAAAAAACCCCCCTAAAGAATACCCCTAAATAAATTTACCCCCTAAAAAACCTCTTCACGTTTTGGTTCCCCCTAAATTTGGGGGCAAAACCCCCAAGTTGGCATCACTGTTATAGGCCAAAACTAACAACTTTTGTGGGCATTTTTTTTTTTATAACGTTCATCATTTTTCGGTTAAGTGTAAGTGTGCATGCGTGTGTGGGTGTGGGTTCGTTTGGGATTGTTTGCATTTGTTTGATAACCCAAACATCCCCAAACGAGGATTAGGCCTCTACGGCTGGTCATTTCCGTTATCAAACAAACCCAAGTGTAAAGTGCTTGTGGGTTTGTTTGATGACGGAAGTGACGAGCCACGGAGACCTAATCCTTGTATGGCGTTTGTATGGGGTATCGAACAAACCCAAACACTTAACACTTCAAAATGGCGACTTAACGACGCCATTTTGAATTTACGAGCGAAAAATATTTTTTTTAACATCCCCCCTTTTATTTATTGCCTGAGTTGCAACGTATCCCCTTGCGGGTTTTTACGTATTACCCTTCCCAATTGAACTCTTTCTTGTCATTGCCTATCTGCACTTTGCTGATTTAAGGTTGTTGATGGGGTTAAGTCAACATGTTACAATTGAGCTGAATTTTTTTCTGGACCTTCATAACCTCTTTGCTGATCATCCTGTGCAGTTTGAATACGATCTACAGCACCGTTTTGTAGAAAAAAATATCGGCAACTCGACGTATTTCGTGGGCTAATTACATTACGCTTATGGAAAACTCCCGATCATTTTTCAGTACATTATTAATATCTACTAAGTGAATGTTACCACGGAGCTGAAAAAATAGGTACTGGTCGACTAATTATCGGACTAACCCTTGGTACCGTGAAAATGAGGATTAACAGTACCGTTATAAAATTATTAATGTTTTCGATAGCGAATTTGTGCGAAAATCAAGCACACAAAATATCAGACTGGCCAATCATGGCAACGTCGTAGACGGCACAAATGGTATCTATCTTATCGGTATTCGGTAATCATGCTCGGGAACGTCAAACTACTCGGTCAGGATAATTAACAACGAATATTATTGGTACTTATTCTCTTAATTAGTAATAATTACTCAATATTAATTTGTTAACTATGTTCAGAAATGATACATTTCTAGACATTTCTAGGCAAAGACAAAGTAACGCGGATTTTTTTTCATATATAATTTTTTTTTAGAATATCGGAAAATTATTCAAGTTTTTGATTATTCAAGCTTTAGTATATATATTATATAATATACTAAAGTATAATTTATATAAATAATACTAAATTACTAATTACTTCAATTTAGTATAATATTATATTGTACTAAATATAATTTATATTATACTAAAGTATATTACAAAATTAGTATATTATAAATATACTAATATACTAATATAATATTATTGTACTAGTATATACTAGTATAATAATATTAGTATATATATTATTCACGCTTTAGTACACACTTTTTATTACCAGCGAATTTTTTTTACTCGGACCGATATTCATTTTTGACAGCGTCTTGGGCCGATATTGAGGTTATGAACGGGGCGCATATGTCTGTAAGTTCGCGACACTTCTGCCAACCTGGACGCTATGATATATCGCGATTTACGACGTTGCCAATTCGCTTCGCGTTAATTGAGCGAGAAAAAGTTATAGAAAAAAATTATACAAAGTAATGAAAACACTTAATGTAATCACCGAATGTTCAAAAATGCATATTTTTACAAAAAGATGTAGAAAAATAGTTCAAAAACGCACGCTCCCCTCGTACTTCACCGCCGACAGCTAAACCCCATAACAACCTTAACCCAACATTCGTCCATAGCCGTCTCAGGCGACACTCTACCCAAAGCTGGGCAGAAAAACGTAAATCTATTAATCATTAATTAACGAAGTTAACATATTCCTTAACGATATGACTTTCAAGTTAAATTAAAAAAACTTTCAACGGTCTTATTAACCGTTAAATTTAACTTTCGTCAATTTAAGTCCGTTACTTCGTTTTCGCGATGCGCGTGGCAGGCGGCGAACAAGTTAAGGGGTTACCCCCACTTGCGATTTTGAAAAAATCGATTTTTTTTATTGCATTTTTTTGAAGTATAAGTATCCGAGAATATGTCCTGAAAATTTCAAGTCGATCCGAACAAAATTGACTGAGATATGAGCGTTGAAAGAGAAGAATCCGCGGTGAAAGAGCGTTGAAAGAGAAACATTAAACGCGTTTTTCTCAAAATGGCATTTCTGAAGTCGGTGACCAAGATTACTCGAACACTAATGAACCGTCTTCTTGAAATTTTGCAGGCTTATTTAATACATGAAAATGTAGTCTTTAATCGTTCGATTTTTTTTTTCGAAAAAAATGACCGTTTTATAGCCAAAAAACGGCCGTTTTTTTTTCGTTACAATCGAACCATTAACTTTGACTGTCCGCCATTTTGTGAAAAATGAATATTTTTTAAAATCCTTCGATTAAAGACTAGTTTATACTTATATTTGACTAAATCCATCCGCATTTTTTTCTTCAGATGATCCACTTCGCCGCAATGTTGGTCACCGCAAACCGTGTATATAAAAACATTATTTCATTGACGGCCATTTGCCACTAAACAATGTAATATTTGTCAATAAAAAAATTACTGAAAGTTCTTCAAGATGTGTTCTTTAAGATAGTATATTGATCGATTAAAAAAGTTTTGTAGTTTTTCTTTAAAAAAATTCATGAAAAAGGCCTTTTTTTTGCGCTACAAGTGGGGGTAACACCGTGAGCGCGCAGCGCAAGTGCGAGTAAGATGAGTAGCTACCGTAAAACGGCGTTAAATTGACATTAAGGGTAACTTTGTCAATTTTTAGGGCTGATTTAACAGAGCTTTTTTTCTATTTTTGTTCAATTTTTTCGTTCAAGTTTATTACAATGTTTCTAAAGTTGATTTTCAATGTTGCTCAAGTTGATTTAGATCTCAATGATAATTATAAGACTGATTAAGTGCCTATAATAGTATCCTAGGTGCTTGATATTTTTGTGTCAAATGTTTCCTTGATAAAGATGATAATTTGATTGTAAAAAATCGTTGTTTTTTCATTTAATTCCATGTATAATGCATAAAATATTATTTTTTTCACATCAAAGTGATGTCAAAGTCACCCTTAATCTTTGACATAAGTTGCACTTCAATGCCTTGTCAAAGAAACCCCATACTCGAGGTTACTTTAACATTTCAAAAATATATATATAAAATTGTGTGGTGGTGGGGCTTGACTTTTTTATAAATTTGATAGCCATTGGACACATAATTCAATTGGAGCAAAAAAAATTAAATTTGAGATGTTAAAAAAGGTTACCTACAAAAAGTTTGCAAAAGCTTGTTCAAAGTACCCCATCTACGGTAGGCATAGCGTGGGTGTAAGCAGGACCCCTATACTGCATTCAACGAGAGAAAGACACAGTCCCGAACCCAAACTCGTCCGGTGCGGTCAGACCTCATCGCTTCTTTATCCTGCCTACTTATTGTTTGTTTTTTATTTACCTTCCTTACCTATCCTACCCTACTGGACCCTACTATACTCTATGTCTACCTACTATAGTACAATGTACCCACGCTGATATATAAAAGTATTTACGTATTAATATGACTATGAAATTCTTATTTGACTGGTTAAATAAAAAAAAATAGTATTAGGTACGCCATAATAATAAGAATTACCTACAACTTCATATTGATTGTCAACTTTAACGGATAACTGTAACTTGCGTTAAATTTTCATGAAACTAATGCCACCAGTATCGGTTATAAATACGTATATTTGAATATAGGTGATATAACTTTAAGGCGAGATATACATTTACAACGATCAAAAAAAAATTTTTTTAAATTTAAACGATAGAACTATAATGTAGAATATTTTCCTAAAGTTTCAAAGCGAAATGCGAAAAACTTCAAACGTTACAGCCCGTCAACACTGTGCCTCACCGCTCGCATTCGGAGCGGGCGGAACTTCAAACGCGTTTTTCTCAAAACGGCATTATCGAAATTGGCGGGCATGATTACTCAAAAACTATTAAGGGCGTCGTCTAGTGTGTCAGATCAAAAGAAGAGAAACCCAGGTAGGAATTGACAATGAAAAAAGGGCTCGCCAAGCTCTGAAACAAGGTTCACATTTTTTAATTCAGGCTGAGCACCAGCCTGATTTCAGGCCTAGCTGAACCCCTGAATGATAACGCGGTTTCAGGCTGTTGCACACAGGCTTGACCAAAGGCTGGTAGAAAAGCCTGTACTAAGCCTGAAACGACGAAACAACAAGGTTCAAGACGAGCCTTAATGAAGCCTTCACGAGCATTTATGACCAAGCTCATCCCAAACTCTTCTCGAGGCTATATGAGGCCTGTTTTTAGTTTTCTATATTCTACATTGGGGTAAATTTAATAAATTTGTAAAGAATTCATTTTATTTATTATATATATTTATTATTCATTATATTATTTGTTATAAAATATATATAAAATATTTCAAACACAATACTTTATTTTATTTAGTGTTTATGGGACACGTAATACACAGAGTGTACGCAAACCCCAGAGAGTGAGTATATATGAAATGTGTATGTGACGAGAAAAAAACTTTTTTGTGTACCTCATAAATATCGATAAGAGAATATGTTTGAATGTTCTGAGCTGCTTCCTTTGCTTTCGTTTCTCGTGCCTTCGCACCCGACAAATGTATTGCTAATTTTTTTTTTCATAAAAGTACAGAAAAAATATTATTTAAAATTTATTTTATTTTATCACAACCTGAAACAAGCCTGCATGCAGCCTTGATTTTTTAGCCTTAAAATTCACTGGCTGCATAAAGCTTGAAATAACCCTGAGTTTAGGCTAAGCAGCCAGTCTTGGTTCCAGGCTGCTCCAAACGATGCAATGAAACCTGGCCCAGGTCTGTCTCACTCAGGCTCGGTGAAACAAGGCTCGCACAAGTTTGTTTCCATCGTCAGCCTTTTGATTCCCTACCTGGGAAACGGCCTTGCATGACTTCTTCGAAGGAGAGGAAGGTGGACTCTATGGTCCAGGCATAGCAGATTGATGGTGAGACCATTTTTTTGTTATGAATTATATACAACTTCCGAACGGGTTTTTCTCAAGACACGATTTTTTCAAACTGCTGCCATGTTATCTCACAAACTATTTCATTGATTCTGCTCAAATTTATACAGCATCTTTACTACATATATAACTACAAGTTGAACTAAAACAATTAAGATTGCTTCGTTAGTTTTCTTTTTATCAACTATATAGACCCGAAAAAAACGAAAAATTGAATTTTTTTTCTAAAGCTTAAAAAAAAGAATTATTTTTTGGAATTCTAACTTTATTTTAGTTTCATGTAGAGCCTCAAGTCTTACGATCAAAATTGCGTTTGGCTTTTTTATTTCAGATAAGGAGAACGGCCGGAATCATGGCAGCAGTGGAGCACCTCTTTTTATATATGTGTTCCTGTCGGGCGGTGTATCTCCGACTATATTCTATATAATGACTTTAAAAAATTCACAACGTTTGTTTAAATGTTAATAAAAATGATATACAATTTATAAATTATTTTATTTTAATGGTTTGTCAAAAAAAACTCCCCAACAAAGCATTAAAAAACGGCCTTCACACCAGACGACCCCGTTAAGGGGAGGGTGTGCACTTTTGAAAAATCGATTTTTTTGGTCTTTTCTCACAGTTAAACATTTCAAGAATATAATCGAAAAATTTCAAGTCAATCAGAGCAAAACTCTCGAAGTTATTGACTACTTAGTCCCGCTCCTCTAACACTGTAGCTCCGACTTCTCTAAACTTCAAACGCGTCTTTCTCGAAACCACTTTTTCAAAGTCCGTGTTCACTGCCATTTGAAAACTACATGACCGATTTATTTCAAACTTGGTACACACTTTCGACATATAAAATACCTCCCCCCAACGGTTAGTTTGAGATTTTTTTTACATTGAGGGGGTTTTCCACCCCCAAAATGGCGGAATTTTTCGTGAAAAATAGCACTTTTCACTTCACATGACCACCAAAAATTTAGAAATGAAAAAAAAAATTATCAAAGACCGTTGGGGGGAGGATTTGATGATACTTTGACTAAATTTTAATGGTACTTGATTTCAGATAATTTCTAGCTGCGATACAGTGAACACCGCAAATCGTGTTTTTCCAAAGGCGTTCTTGGAATACTTTGTCACCGGCTTGTTTGTGGATATTTTCGCGTACAAATTTCACGGAATGTTCTTGAAATGACACTTAACAATGTACAAAAGGTTTCAATAAATTTACTCTATCCATATAGATGAAAAAATTGGCAAAAAGTGTTTTTTTTCACGCTGAAACCCCTACCCTCCCCTTAAGCCGATTAAGTTGAAACTTGGTAGAAATATTGATAATATTGATACCTTCTACTTGACGAGAATTGTTTTTAAAAAATTGGAAAAAAACTACTTTTTTAATCCACATTTTACAGAAATGTTGCGTAAAATTTTGATTTTTTTTGGAAATGCGCGCCATTTTCTTAAATTTGCATTTTCTTCATTTTAATTGCAGTCATATAGAAACTATACATGTTCTAATTGAAAAAAAGTTTGAACTTTTTTGCAAATCAAAGTCTACGGAAAGGTAGACTGCAGGCCGATTCGCAACTCCCGCGGCGACCTTGCTGTAACACTGCCACAGCTCCGTCATTTTGATCATGAATTCATTTTAGAAAATTGTTTTGTATACTCAAATATACTATTAAAGTATACCTAAAGTTTGATAATTGTAGAATAATTATTTCTTAGTTAAAAAAATCCCTCAATATTGCTTATTTTTTTCCTGTTTAAATGTATATCCTGCCTTAATATACAAAGTGCAACATACTTTGTCGAAATCAACGAATTCATTCATACAAAGTAACATCAAATAAATTATACGCTCTTTTAATGTTTTTGATATCGAACATTCGCATTTTCAATCTTCCTTGCAATTTCCACTTTTTACCGTCGCGTTTGTTCGACAGGTCGATTTTGGGTATACTCACAAGGAACATCACTTAAGTGTCCGTCATCGATTTTATTGAAACTCATATATGTGATGAAACATTGAAAACTATTAGACGCGTATTTTTTTTGTCTGCGGTAAAATGAATTTAAGAGGGAACCCCCCCCCCCCCCCCCCCCCCCCCAAAGAAAGGCGTGTTGGGGTGGTTTTGCAGTTTCACCTACAAGCAGTCCACCGATCTGAATTAAACAAAAACCAAAATTCTTCTAATGTAAAGCGATGGAAAATCGAATATAGAATTTTTTTTAATTTAAATTAAGGGGTGACACGCCTGTCTTTGAGGGGTCGTTACCCCCCTTAAAACGTTTTTCCGCAGGTAGAATTGAAATACGTATTCAATAATTTTCAATGCTTTATCACATATATGAGTTTCAATCAAATCGAAGGCGGAAACTTAAGGATGTATTGCCCGTACACTCCCTACCAAAAGTGAGTTTCAGCGAGAATTTTAAGTACCTTGCGATGAGACTACCATTTTTTTTAAATCAACCACATTGAAGATGATAAGTACATTAATTTCCGGTAACAATAAGGCAAAAAAGTTATAAGCAAATTGTTCAACAAATGTCCGGTGAACTACTTTTTTTACGTTATAAAATGAATTCTCAGATTTTTCTGAATAGGTATTAATTTTTTTAGAATTTTATTTTTATTTTAATTTTAATATTTTTAATTTAAAAAAATGGATGAAGCCACAAATTTTTTATGTGTTTCCGGTGCAATGTTCCATATTAAATCCAAGAAGTGTCCGAGGTATTGAACGAACAGTGTCATAGGTACAGCCTCTGAAAAACTCTAAAAACCGGTTTTCCGAAATAGAGAGAAAATTCTTTAAAAAATCATATGTATTCGGGAAAATATCATAATTCATTTAATGCCACAAAAAATCAAGTTTACCGGAGATGTTTTCAACAATTTTTTGTTTAAACAATTTATTTATGAAAATTTGGCATTCTTCTTATTCAAAAACAGTGTTCTTAGCATCTTCAATACGGTTGATTTTTTCAGATTTTAATGTTATCGCAAAGTACTCAAAATTCTCACCGAAACGCACTTTTGGTAGGGAATGTACGGGCAATACATCCTTAAGTGATGATCCTTGTCAGTTATCTCAAATTTGACAATCGCATTAAGGAATACAAACGTATCCGTTTTGCCATTTGTCAGTCGCTCGTAATCTGGCTATTTCTATTTATCGTGATTGATAGTCACAATTAAGGGGATATACCAATGTGACACTTTCAAGAAATCGTTTTTTCGACAGTTTATACTTTCAAGAATATCATTATCATTTATGTAATTTATATCAATATCATTCTATTTTGCAAAAATCGATAGTTAAATCTTTAAACGCGTTTTTCTCGAAATTAGATTTTTCAAATTTGCTGACATTGTAACTCAAAGAGCCATTGTCCGATTGACTTGAAATTTGAACTGAGTACTCTTGAATATATTTACTCTACAATGACGTAAGATATTTTTGATTGGATGAAAATTGATGATTCGGCATTGAAAAAACCAACCATTTTATAGGCAAGAAAACAGACTTTGTTCATAACTACGCCATTTTGTTAGATTTCGATGTTTTTCGAAAATCCTACGTCGTTGTACAGGAAATACCTTCCAGTTTAACGACATTTTTTCCTTTTTCGGTTTCAGCTACTCAATCGGCCGGAATCATGTCAGCAGTGGAGGAACTTTTTTGGCGCCTCCGAAGGCAGCGCATAAGTCGCTTGGATGTCAATATTTTCTATAAAAAATTATGTAATATAGGTCAAATGTAGCCAAATATATTCTTAATTTTCTGAAACATTTAATTGAGTACTTTTCTTTCAAGAAATTCCCGAAAAACACCCAAATTTACAGCATTCACCTGGCATAGCCCCTTAACGTCGGTGAATTGAGGAAGCACTGAATTCATATATCGACTTGTACCAACAATAATTATCGCAGAATTCACCAATGACACGATAAATAAATACAAACAGACGGTTTATTAAAGAGGTTGAGGCGGTCCAGTTGAGACAAATCACGGTTTTTGAATTTTTTCAATGTCCCTCAAAAAATGCATACGAGGTATACATTTATTCTGTACAGTAGATCCTCTATTATCCGAATCAAAATGAACAGAATTTTTTTCCTATTCACGTCTAGAAATATAAAAATTCATAATTTTGCCCTTTAATGATATATTTTATGAAAAATTAGCATCAACAGTAGAACCTCGATTATCCGAATCAATTAGGACTGAAAATAGTTCGGATGATAAAAAGTTTCATTTACGTTATGTATTTGTTTCAATGTCTGTTATATTCCTCTAGAAAAAATTGCGTTCCGATCATTCGAAGTTTTGATTATCCGAACTTATTTCAGTCCTAATTGATTTGGATAGTCGAGGTTCTACTGTAGATGGTAATTTTTCATCAAATATATAATTAAAGGGCAAAATTATGCATTATTATCTTTTTATTACGTAAATAAGAAAAAGATTGTGCTACTGCGAACTTCAAATTTGAGTATAATGTTATCGATGATTATTATGAAAAAAAAACTGCATCGGCGTATGTTTTATAAAATTGAAAATGAAATTTTGAGTCCCTCATATTTATGTCTATTTATATTATCTTCTAGAAGTTTAAAGAAGTTTAGTTTGCGTCAAACCGTTGTTAAAAATGGTTTATCTTGGTGCTAAAAAGCCAAAAAAATTACATCATTCGTAGCGTGAACGTCTTGACTATGTAACCGCACGTAAAATTACATACATTAAGCTATTTTTTATGTCTGGTGTTTTGTGGTGAAAAAATTACAAAAAATCGTAGTCTCACAAGGAAGTTTTCGAGGTCGATCTCTCCGATTTCGATTAAATTTGGCATGCTTATAGAAGGGGTAAAAATAGGCGACACGTATTTTTTTATATCTGCGAAACCCGATTTTTAAGGGTGTAAACGCACCCTCAAAAATTGGGATGTTTTTCGTTTTTCGTCGATAACGTTTTAACGGTACGCGATATGAAAAAAATTCAAATTGCAATAATGTTTATTATTTCGTGTACTATACATTGGAGATGAGAACGATAACGTTATCGACGAAAAATGAAAAACACCCCTATTTTTCGAGGGTGCGGTTCAACCCTTGAAAATCGGGTCCCGCAGATATAAAAAAATACGTATCGCCTATTTTTACCCATTCTACTAGCATGTAAAATTTCATTGAAATTGGAGAGATCGACCGCGCACCCTTTCCTTGTCAGTATAGTCCAGACAATAGTGTATATATTTTTTTAAATTTAATCTTTGATTGTGGTTCACCCTCCAACCGCTTCAAGTTTAACGAACTAGTTGGTAAATACAATAATGAAAAAAAAAAATAATTCTTTTCACTCACAGACACAACACGCCTTACTGTTGATAAAATTTTATTTATCTGTTTCTTTGTCTGTAATTATTTATGTTTGGTTGTTGTTGCCCTTTGTCTGGCTGATTTGCACGTTTACTTTATTCGTTTGCTTCTCTATTGTAATTGCGATTCACGATACAGTGTGAGGCAGTTCAGACACTGAGCCATGTTTCCGTGAACGATTCGTTGAAATCGATTCTGTAGTGCTCGAGTTATAAGCGGGCAGACGTACATACGGACAACTTTCTTTTTAAAAATACGATTTTTCTACTTGCTTTCGTTGATGTAAACGCTTTCTGAAGAAATATCGTGAAAATTGTCAAACTTACAGGCAAAGCAGCCCCTAGAGTTTTATTACGTGTAGAGATAAACAATTGATTGATTTAATTACAGTTTATAAACTGTTTACAGTTTATTTTATTACATATTTATCTATGTATAGATAGATAGATAGATAGATAGGTAGATACATGGATATATAGATAGATTTATTAGTGCGCTAGGACCAAGCGGGGTCCTCTGGCACGTAATCTTCATATTTCGTACACCTTACAGGAAAAAAATACAAAAATAAAAGAAAGACAAAAAGTATATTCATCAGCCTGGATAAAATGAAAAATAATACGCCGTGAAATAAAATAAAATCAAAATAATGATAAGATACATAATAAGCCTGGTCTGTAATAAAACATGCAAAAATAAAAGAAAAAGTCGATACAAAAAATAAAAATAGGTTACTACATAATGCAACAACCGTATCAAAATAATAAAAATAACAAAAAGAACGACACCGAAGTTAAAAATAATACGCAGTGAACTAAAATAAAATAAAAATAAGGCACATAATAAGCCTTGGCTAAAATAAAAAATACAAAAATTAACGAAAACTCGATACAAAAACATAAATAGATGACTCCAAATAATGCAAAAACGAACTAAAAATGATAAAAAGACAGACACCGAAGTTCAAAATGAAAAATAATACTCTGTGACATAAAATAAAAATAAAAATAAGATACATAATAAGACTGGGCTAGAGTAAAAAATGCAAAAATAAAACAAAAACTCGATATAACAACCAAAATAGGCGACTATATAATGCAAAAACTACACCAAAATAATAAAAATATTAAAAAGACCTAAACTGAAGCACAAAATGGAAAATAATACGCAGTGAAATAAAATAAAAATAAGATACATAATAAGCCTGGGCGAGAATAAAAAATACGAAAATAAAAGAAAAACTCGATACAACAACGAAAATAGGTGACTATATAATGCAAAAACTACATCAAAATAATAAAAATATTAAAAAGACCGAAACTGAAGCACAAAATGAAAAATAATACGCAATGAAATAAAATAAAAATAAGATACATAATAAGCCTGGGCTAGAATAAACAATACAAAAATAAAAGACAAACTCAATACATAAATCAAAATAGGTGACTATATAATGCAAAAACTATATCAAAATAATAAAAATATTAAAAAGACAGACACCGAAGCACAAAATGAAAAATAATACGCAGTGAAATAAAATAAAAATAAAAAATAAGATACACAATAAACCTGGGCTAGAACAAAAATTACAAAAAAAAAACAAAAACTGGATACAGAAATAAAAATAGGTGATTACATATTGAATAAACTATATAAAAATAATGAAAATAATAAAAAGAAAGACGATCAAATAAAAAAATAAGATACCTACATAATAAGCCTGGGCTAGAATAAAAACTCACCAATCGAGCACATGACAGTTGCACGTCAACTTACACTCTCTTCGTGTTGTCTCTTTCTCCGCTTTGCTCGTCTTCTCGCCCTCTCTACCAATCTCCCTCGCTATAATATCCTTTTTTTTTTGTTTCTACGCTCCCCTTATCGCGTCCGATCAAATTTTCGCGGTTGATCGCGACTTTCATGGCATGGTTCGAGCGCGGAGCCTGATCTCGAATAAGAGATCGCGAAATACGATGATGACACGTGTGCGGCGTGATGAAGGGTCGAAAGGGACGAAAAGGGGGCGGTGACGGGGAGGAGGTAGGGCGGGAAGGTACGCAGGGTTGATACGAAGGGCCAGTGAGGCGAAACGCGAGAAGTATCGCGTGAGAGAGTGGACGCACGCGGGCGAGGCACAACTCGCGAATGCAACTTATGTGCCGACGACCGCGCGCTCGGTCGCGGTGTGTTTTCTCGTCATCGACGTCGACGTCGTCGTCGTCGTCGTCGTCCGCATCATCTCGATCGCGTTTTGCGGCGCGAGGGCCACGTGGTGGTCAAAGGTCATGCGCGTAAGGGCCTCGCGCGAGGCAAACCTGCCAAGGGATGCTACTCTTCTGTTATTGCGTCCCGTACACGTTTTATCTCACGCGATCTAGAAGTTACTTAAGGCGGTCCTCTAGTTTCTCGTCTGTTTTTTTACGGCTTGTTCAATAATTTTTTACGGGCAAAGCATCGAAATAATCAATCTCATTGTTTTTGCATAATCTTTATTAACATTTAAATAAGCTTTACAAATTTTTTGATGTCAAAATATATAATAGAATAAACGTTATAGTGGCCGACAGGAAGACATCAAGTAAAAGAGGTGCTTGACGGTGACCAAGATTGCGGCTGTTCTGCTTATCTGAAATAAAAAAAAACCAAACGGCATTTTAATCTTCATATTTAAGACTAGCGATTGAACTAGAGTGAATTCTAAATTACAAAAATTGACTTTTTTATACACTTTTGAAAATTACATTCTATTTTTTACTCATTTTTTCTTAAGTTTTTCCCTCGTGCAAAAAACAAACTATCGAAGCAATCATGATAATCCTAGTTCAATCGCGGGCTTATAACATATTAAGGATGCTGTATAAATTTGAACAAGATCGGTGCAGTAGTTTCTGAAATATCGTGGTCACCGTTTCGAAAAATGGTGTTTCGAGAAAAACGCGTTTGAAAGTTCGCGCATGTGATTTATACTAAAAATTTCATCTCACCGTCAATCTGCTATGCCTGGACCATACAATAGGCCTTCCTCTTCTTCTTGGAAGTCACGCAGAGCTGCTCCGTCTTCCCTTTTCGCGATTCGGGCCTGTTTTACAACATCACTCGTGCGCCTTTCTGAACGGTCGATCCGAGAGCTATCACGCTGTTGAACATATCCTTTAGCTTGTGGGCCGATTTTCACTCCCATGGTTTCCAAGGTCTTCAGGATAGATTTGAATCCTTCGTTGAAGATTATGACAGCGAGAAACGTGGCGATTTCAACCACTTTTGGCCCAGAATGGAGGTGCTTCGGAGCAAAAGTCCAGATTAACTAATTGCGCGACTCGTTATTATTTTGAGTTTCCGCGCCCAGGCATCTGCTTAACAATTCTTCTTTGGATAAATCCTCATAAATTGGCTTTATAACTTATAACTTATAACCGAAAGCCGAGCGGCGCGCGCTCCGTATACCTGCTCCGTTCCAGGGCCGTAACTTGTGAACCACTTCGAATATCGAAAAATCCTTTGGCACACATTTTCTACACATGTTGTAGATGTGATTTATGAAGAAAAAAAAATCGATTTTTTCGACCCGAGAAACTAGAGGACCGCCTTAAGGCAGTAGTCTGCTTTACAGGCTTCAAAAAATCGATTTGAAGAAGAGGAAGGATTATTGTATGGCCCGGGGATAGCTGATTAACATCTAATTAGTGTAAGTATCCAAAAACTTGTATTTTTTTGGACGGAAAACTTTAAAGCCCGTTTTCTCGAGTTTTCATTTTCACAAGTTTTAGAAAACGGTGCCGGCGATAGCAAAACAATATATGTCCGATCGAAAAAAATCAAAGTGATCCAGCTTCAGTATTAAATTATCTTCTATTTGAACTAAAAAAGTTGGACAAAAGTACTATTTAAATTACTTGTTTTGCAACTTTAAGTGAATTTTTTTTTTTTTCCAAAAAGTGAATTTTTTTTTTCAAACTTCGAAAAAATTTGGAATTTCATCATGTCTTCGGTATTTTTTTAGTTCATATAGAAAAGGAACTTATAAAAACTAAAAAAAAATTTGGTTCGACTGTTTCAGATGCATCGCACGACCTCCATCACCGGCACCGATTTACAAGTGCAGACTCCAGGCGCCCCGGAAAAATCGTTACAACTTTGAAAAATTTCAATATTTTTTAATAATAAAAATTGTTTTTTAAAGCTTGAATAAAATACACTATCGTCTCAAAATTTCGTTTACCGCAATCATTTCCTTCCCTTTCAAAAAAATTGCCGAAAAAACGCTTTTTTTCGGCTTCTAAAGCAGACTACTGCCTTAAGGCCTTATATACGCGATTTCGCCGATTTTCGAAGGTACGTTTCTAGACGCGGTTAAAAAAAAAGACGCATATATTGACAACATTTTTTTTACAGATTAATTATGCACATGGTTAAGTATATGTAAAAAAAATCAGAAATATTAACAAATGGCGGAGATATAACATAATAAAGCAATGTGTTTTTTTTGCGCGCGCGTTGATGGTGAAAATTCTCGGCATCGATGTGGGTGCCTGAAAAAAAATGAACATATTTATAATTGCATAATATATGTATCTTCAGTGTGAACCAACAATATTATTTTAAAAAAAATTATTATAATGAAAATTCGAAACTTAACATTTTTTCGCTCAATTTTCTGTCGGTATTTTATTTTTAATATTTTTTTGTGTCATCGAAATTTTTGGTTCTGTGGTTCACACGATAGGTGATGATACTAAGAATATGTTGTAAAAATTTCAAAGCGATCTGAACCGTCGTTCAAGAGATAGAACTTTCACAAGGATCAAAAAAGTGAAGCGTGGAAAAACGGCTTTGAAGTGCTGCAACTTTAACAATTTTTGGAATTTTTCAATTCTGTAAAGCTTAAAATGTTCCTAACCGTTCAGGCTAATGGAATCAAGAATAAAATAAAAATAAAATTTTTCAAATGTTTCGCGTATATAAGGCCTTAAGGGGTCTTCTCACTTTAAACACTAAAAAAAGACTATTTTCATGAATTTTTGTGACAGGTTCATATTATAGGTCTTGATATAACAGTTGTTACACTTAATATATATACTTTCGAAATTTATATTTTTTTAAATTTATTTATTCGAGTCACTATTTATAGACCGAAATGGTAGGAAAAAATGACCTGAAAAAATTGTAGGTCTGCGCTGTTGATGAAATCTCGGAGATAGATCATCCGAAACAAGAAAATCAAACGGTTTTAGATTCAGTATGTTAATGGCTATAGCGCATATCATACGATT
Source organism: Ophion ellenae (assembly GCA_963210295.1). Classification (NCBI taxonomy): domain Eukaryota; kingdom Metazoa; phylum Arthropoda; class Insecta; order Hymenoptera; family Ichneumonidae; genus Ophion; species Ophion ellenae. The sequence goes on along the minus strand of OY723385.1, from coordinate 6,683,992 downwards.
TTTTAGATATGCAAAAATAACAAAATGGCGGACTTTTTTCGAATAAACAAAAAAAAACGTTTCTTCGCCGTTTTTGGCCAAAAAAGTGAATATCAAAATGGAAAAAATCCTTGATATGCGCTATAGCTATAGTTGGAAAGAATGTGTGGTTAAAATTTCATAAGGATCGGTTCAGTACTTTCGAAGATTTTATCAACAAGCCGACGAAAAACGCTGTTTCGAGAAAAACGCGGTTGAAGTTTGTTTGAGTTACAGAAATACATTAAAAATTGTTTTAATGTATTTCGAAAGTGTATTTATTAAGTGTAACAACTTTTATATCAATATCTATAATATAAACCTATCAAAAAAGTTCATGAAAATAGCCTTTTTTAACGTCTAAAGTGAGAGGACCCCTTAATTATAGCTAGATTATTTGGTTATATGATAGCATGATTGATTTTGCTTCTTGTATGCCCTTAAGGTAGTCTCGCCAAGGCGTTTTTCTACAGATTTTTATTTTGAGGACACATTCAAGACACTATTAAGTGACTACGTGCAAAATTTCAAGAGGTTTCATCGTTCTGTATTCGAGATATCGGCAATCAAAGATTGCACGATTTTACACGTGTTCTTATGGGGAACGGTGGAAAATTTAACATTTCATGCAATAACGTCGAAACTTTTCTACAGATTTTTCATAAAATATTCTCAATTACAGAGGAACATATGACGAAGTGGGTAAAAAACAATCATGAATTTTGACAGTCCAGTTTCAGAAATATAGCGATTTCAATTAGGCAATGTCTAGCGACGCTAGCGCCACGAAGTGACTGGAGCAAACTAGAGCCGGCGATCTGGCAGCGCTGCAAGCGTTCGGCGCCCTCATCGGTAGAAAATGTATCTAGAGACGTGACATATTTTTCATACTTACTTTTTATATTAAATACTATATATATATTGATAGGTCAAAATTAGTGACTTAATAAAATAAAAAATTCGTTGAAACAATAAAGAAACTTTTATTGTCAATTCATCGAAGTGAAATTCATCAATTCAACGATTCACGATACGATGTCCCACATTTTCGTTGTTCATAACCTCTACATGGTTCTTCTTTTCGTTTCCTTTTTTTGCACGGGTCATAATTTCGACCGCTGTTATATTTTTGGCGATCGTTTTTCGTTTGGAAAATTTGTCTTTATGTCGCACTTGTTCCATTATTCCGGCCACAGCTCAAATTTTGCATTTCCGTTTATTCTAAATATCACGACGAAAATTTGCTGGGCTTGCGACGTTGCCACGATCTCCGCGCTCGCTAGACTACAGTAGTGTGTGCATATCCGTATACGCAGAGTGTCTACGTATCAGTAGCCGAAATGGATGGTCTGATACAAAAATGAGGGTTAGGTGATGGAGGGAACGTTGTTATTTTTGGAACTCTAAACATTGTATTGGGTGTTTTCTTGATTACTTTATAAGTTTTTACATCCTGATAAGATGTACAACCTACATTATAAAGATATTTCGCAATATTTCGGAGCTTTCATCGATTGAGTGGAGAATAAATTTTCAACGTGACTGTGGCGAGACTACTAGCTTAACTTTAGGTAGAAGCTATTTAGAAACCCTCGGAAAACGTTTCATTTGACCCTGTGTCGACGTTAATCAAAGCAGTGCCTAGGGTTAGTTGAAATAGGTGTTTTCAGCTGATTAAACTAATGTTTATACTAAACCCAGGTACTGTTAATGATGTGTACGAAGTGATAACGTATGTTTGTTGTGAATAAAATATACTTTTAAGGGGGGATTGTCTTTTTTTTCGTAAAATTTACCGCTTTTTGGGAATTTTTTTGTGAAAAAAGTATACAACGGAAAACTTGTGAAACTTGGCATATAGTTTTATTGATCTGTTTACTACATACAAAAAATTTTTCAAACAATTTCATCAAAAAATCCGCCTCCCACCCCCCTCGACGCGCGATGGTCCTTTTTTGATGGTGTGCACGATTTCTCTAAAACTATTCAACCGATTGCCTTCAAATTTGGACAGAATGCTCAGCTGACATCCTTTTATCGTTTGATCAAGCAAAAAAGCAATACGTTTAATAGTTTTTTATTTATAACAAAAAATCGATCAATTTTTTTCGAAAAATCGATACTTCAAGTTCAAAACGTCACCAAATCGTCAATTTTTTTTCCCTTCATCGAACGATAGCTATATGTGTCTAAAGTAAAATGCTTTTTGGGTTTTTGTTGCAGGATGAACGTAAAGGCTGTAATCGTGCACACCATCAAAAAAGGACCATCGCGCGTCGAGGGGGGTGGGAGGCGGATTTTTTGATGAAATTGTTTAAAACTTTTTTTGTATGTAGTAAACAGATCAATAAAACTATATGCCAAGTTTCACAAGTTTTCCGTTGTATACTTTCTTCACAAAAAAATTCCCAAAAAGCGGTAAATTTTGCGAAAAAAAAAGACAATCCCCCCTTAACAAAAATAATTAGTTTTATTGCTTTTCATTTCAGTTTGAGTATCACTGAAGGTATATTAAAGTTCTTCAATGTTGTTTTACTTTTCAGACGATTTCTTGGCATCTAAAAAATAAAACAAGACTTGGAAAACATGCTTGCGTATAAAATACTCGTTCGGGGTAAATAGAAACACGTTTCAATTGACCCTGAACCGTTTTTTTCAACTGCCCCCACACCCTTGCTTCAAACAATTTATCAAGCAAAAAACGTAAATGTTGTAGGTGGCTACTGACCACAATAAACTCAACTAGGATATTCATAGTAATGCTGATTGTAAACAACCCCGAAGAAGGAACAGTAGTTTTGGAGTAATACGCAAGATACTAATTTGACCCACGTTTCTATTGACCCCAGCCTACCCTAAAGTAAAAATATCAAAAATTGAATTTTTGCCACGATTTTAAAAGTCAAGTTCCAAGTTTCTTCATTCTTTTTCGACCTGCCCAGCTTAAAAAAAACTGTAGCAGACGTCAGAAATATTCTAGTTCAGGTGATAACTATGGATGTTTACTGGCATCATTTACTTACGACAAAATGGGGGACAAAATAAGTAAAAAATAAATTTCCAAAACAGAACAAACACAATTTTTTAATACGATAACAACAATCACAATCATGAAATATGATTATGATTATTATTATTATTGATAAATATCGAAAATTGATAAATATCGATATTGTTATTTATAATTTATAATGACCTATATAATTTATAGTTTGTAATAACGATAAATATCGGTATTGATAAATATCGAAAATTAAATTTTTGGCAACTATAACGTAATGTCACGAGATTACGTTATAGTTACATAGTTGTAACAATCATATAGAAACATTATCACGAGCAGGCCTGTCGGAATGCCACAAAAATATCAATAATAATTATTGTTATTATGCAATTACCCTATCTATCGTCTGAAGGGCTGCGCGTGGCACAAAGCTGGTAAGCCCTATGAGCTGAGGCATGGGGTCACCCATTTACTCAATATGAATTACCTCAAGCTGCGTACACTCCTGGGGAGGAGTTCAAGCCCCTTCTGCACATCGCAGCGACGTACACGTGCGCGGTTGGTACGAACTTCCCGCTGAAGAAATCCGCGATTCCTGATCTCAGTCAGGGAAGATCGACGGCGGTTGCGCGAAACATTCAATTTATGGATAGCAGCATCTTTAAGGGGCTGTACCAGTGTAACACTAAAAAAAATCGATATTTTTGCCTTTTTCGACAGTTTATATTTTCAAGAATATGAGATTTTTATACTTTCAAGATTTGTATACTTTCAAGAATACGAAATAAGATTTTTCAAATTTGCTGACACTGTAACTCAAAGAGCAATTATCCGATTGACTTGAAATTTAAACTGAGTACTCTTGAATATATTTACTCTACAATGACGTAGGATATTTTTGATTGGATGAAAATTGACGATTTGGCATTGAAAAAAACGACCATTTTATAGGCGAGAAAACAGACTTTTTTCATAACTACGTCATTTTGTTAGATTTTGATATTTTTCGAAAATCCTACGTCATTGTACAGAAAATACCTTCCAGTTTAACGACATTTTTTCCTTTTTCGGTTTCAGCTACTTAATCGGCCGGAATCATGTCAGCAGTGGAGGAACTTTTTTTGGCGCATCCGAAGGCAGCACATAAGTCGCTTGGATCTCAATATTTTTCTATGAAAAAATGATGTAATATAGGTCAAATATAGCCAAATATATTCTTAATTTTCCGAAACATTTAATTGAGTACTTTTCTTTCAAAAAATTCCCGAAAATCATCCAAATTTCAAGGATGATTTTGGATTCATTCATTTTGCGTTCACACTGGTATAGCCCCTTAAACGTCTGGCATGACTATGATGTTGAAGTTTGCATCTTTGGAATGCAAAGAAATTTTTTTTATAAAAAAAGAATGGCCGATTTGGGCGGTGATAATCACCCAAACATTTTTTCATATCTTCATTGTAGATTCACGAGCTCAGTTGGCAAAATAACGATTTTGGATGAAGATGAAAATAAAAAATAAAAAATGAAGAACCCATTGCATTCCAACGGTGCAAACTTCTACGTCATAAGGGAGCTACAGATATCGACGTATCGACCAGTTTTCCGTGCAAAAGGTTGACCGTGTCGAAGTCCTTTTGCAGCGGTATCAGGTGGATTTTTAAATATATATTTTTCGAAGATTGTTTAATACAATTTTTTCGAGGTTTTTAAACATATTACTTCGACACTATATAAAATACATATTGTAAATGTTTTCAAAATTGCCCTACAGTGCTCTCTGTAAGATGATTTCGAAAACATTTATAATATGTATTTTATGTATTTTCGAAAAAATATATTGAAAGATCTTCATAAAAAAGTACGACATTTTTTACGATCGTTCCTGGGTGGTCGCCCCGGTGATGTAGAAGCCCTCGGAGACCATCCAGCGATACTTTTCTATGCAATAATTACAGTAATGAGAATAATAAGAATAATTGAATACTGATAGTACTATTAAAATATTATTGTATTGTCACAATGTTATAATTATTGTTGGAAATCTAAGAAGCCATGTAAATTTAGCATACAATAAAATAATTATTATAAAGTTATATAATTATATCAGCATTATCATTTCTGTTATTTGTTATTAGCTGTGCCCGCGGCTGCGTCCGCGTTGAAAGCCTACCGATGACGAATCGACAGCCTAAATTTTACATTTTTTAAATTTTATTTTCGACCGTTTAATAACAATTTTATATAAAATTCAGAGAAGGTCCGAACTACCTCGCTGGGTGAGGTGCTCATCCACCTAAATATATATATATATATATATATATATATATATATATCGCTAGACTTTTTTAGCTTAAAAAAAGCTATGGCAGATATCAGAAATATTCTAGTTCCGGTGAGAACTATAGATGTGCTGACTATACCACACAAATTAGAGCGAAACATGTTCAATAGTTTTCGAGATATCATGAAAGCCAATTTGAAAAATACAGTTTTGAGAAAAACGCGTCGAAAAGTTCAAGTACAATTCATATTACAAAAAGAAATTGCTGACTCATCATTGGTCTGCTATGCGGGTCCATTCAACACGCAGACATTTTTTGCAATTTGCGCACAAAAAATGTTTTCGATTTTTTGGACCTGTCACATGGGATTAACGGGATTGGCGCCTTAAGTAAATTGATTAATTAATCCTTCGAAATATTACGCTTTGTCAGAACACCCTGATTATTCATGAATCTTTGTTCATTCATTTTTTTATTTCTTTGTTTAATATGAAAATTGTAATTGGTTGTTTGTACGCTTGTTCATTGTAAGTGTAATTAACTACATAAGCTACAGAGCTTAATGACTTAAAGAATACTCCGTATTCGATGCTGCGTTTCTGTGAAAGATTCATCGAAATAGATTCAGTCGTTCTCAATTTACAAACGCGCAAGCGGAGACGAACGGAGCAATTTTTTTTTTTTAATACGATGTTTGCACCAGCTTTAGGTAAAATAGGGTATCTCGAAATAACGTGACATTTTTATTTGTTGATAAAAAGTATTATTTATTTGAAAAGTACGAATATTTTAATTCTACTATAAGTTACAATAATGGAGGTATGGAACACAATGGAACACATGTATGGAACACAATATCCGATAAATGGCGGCCTAGTCCCTGCTTGCATACGTTCACTCTATTGACGAAACTTTCACTAACGTTTTGGCATAACTACGGATTAATTTAATGAAATTAATGAATGGTGCGTCCAATTGTTTCATTGAGCTTCGTAATGGTCTGTGGATCATTGGCATACACTTTTCTTTTCAGAAAAGTTCAAAGAAAAAAGGCCAATATGGCGTCAAATCGCACGATCTTGGTGGCCAATTCATATCGCCGCGGCGCGAGATAACATACTGAGAAAAAAAAACCAATTGAATAAAAAAAATACATTGGCCGATTGAAATAAATGTCTGATCGCGGAGTGCCACCGATATGTGAGATTGTTACAATACTGTAAAATATTGAAAAATGTGATTGATTCAAATAACATATTATTTGATTTGAAAATCTCTTCTGTTCTCTGAATATCTACATTATCCTTCAAGTAAAATTATATTCTATTGACATCATTCTGTATACATTCCGTAGATGTATGGATGAAATAATTAAGTGGTTGCTACAACATTTTTTATTTCGTACAAAAATATAATCAGTAGAATGAATTATTTCTTTACTACATCGAAACGAATATGCCATGAGATATGAGTTTTTCAATTTGTTTTAAATCTTAAATAAAAAGTGAGCATTAGAATGATCATGCACGATAATAGTGGAGAGAATATCAGATATTCAACTGATAAGAACAGATACTACACTTTGATCTTAGCCTCAGGCCAAGAAGCGATACTCTTTAGAGTTTCTCCGGCGTTTAACCCTTTGAAGCATAGTGACATACTGGTATGTCACCTAATTCCACTCTGTATTACTTGAATAAATTTTTTTTTAGCGCTAAACGTCGAATGTAAATGTATATTTAGGATGTTAGGAGATCAATTGTTACTGCAATATCACTATTAAGGGCTTATGTTGCACTTAGTGGATGTTGATCATCACAACAGTACAAACACGTTTTTTAGACAATAAATGTTATTGTGCCTAATCTAGCAGGTAAACCATACACGAAAAATGAATGCAGAGACGTTTTTTGGGTCGCTGATTGCGAATTCGAACTCAAAATCCAGAAATTCAAAATGGCGGACCAAAACCGGAGATTTTACTGGAATTACTAAAACATCGGAGTTGCTCAATATGTTGATTCTGTTATACTGAATTTCTAATAGAATTACGCTTTTAGCATTACCCGGAGCTAACGGCGAGGACGTAACGAGTTTCTAGCTCCATATTTTTTAAATTTTTTGCTTTTTTATTTTAATTGGAACTGTCATTTTTATTGTTCAATTTTGAACAATGAAAGATTCAAAGAGATTCGAATTCAACGACTCAAAAAACCCCTGCATATGGAGTTTCATCTTCATCAAGCTACTTTGAGCATTTTGGTCCGTCATATTGGATCCGCCATCTTGAGTTTCCAAATTTTGAGTGCAGATTTGTAATCAGCGACCCCGAAAACCCCCGAGTACCAACTTTCGCTTTCATCAAACGATTTTTGCATTTATGGTCCGCCATATTGGATCGGCCATCTTGAATTTCCAAATTTTTAGTGCAGATTTGTAATCAGCGACCCCGAAAACCCCCGAGTACGAATTTTTGAGCTGATTGAGTTGAATTTTTTCAACCAAATGCGCGAGAAACAAATTTATTTTCGCATAATTTTTTAACCAATTCAGTAACAATGCAGCAAATAACAATTTCTATGCGTTGCTCGGTCGTGTAGTTCTCCATGACAAAACCTCAATACTTTCCGATGCCAGTTGTCAAAGATTACTACTCTATGTTCGCCACAAAAAAAATTGCGCGCGATTTAAAATGTCAGATCATTTTGAGACACCCTTTATAAACGATCTGCAAAGAAATAGTGCGAAAAAAAGAAGACAAAGTAACCCTTATAGTTTCACTATATGTAGAGATAGATATAGATTATTGCAACGTCCTTAATTATATTCATTCTCTATTAATATTAATATTATTGTTGTTGTTGTTGTTGTGAGGGCAACTACACAACTACGCCTATTCAATATGAAGTTGCTCCAGCACAATTCCATTGATTATCCACCGAAAGAGTTTTTTCAATTTGTCCTTCTCCCTTTGCCCAACTCGCTTATACGATGGAAAAAAGTGGTAAGGTCAGCCTGGTCTCTTCTGCACGACAGAAAAATAAGAGTCTCCCCCTTGCACCCTTGAGGCTATTCAGCGACCTCCGAGTAGAACGAAACGCGACACGCTGCAGCGACATCGTGTAAGACACGGTATTACGGTATTCCACTATTCTTTTTTTTTGTTCGCGTCCCCAACGAGCTCGCGACGACGGGGCACGCGATATCGGCTCATTCGGAAAACTTTTCGATTCCCCCCGTTTAGACAGCCGCGTCGTCTGGGCAGATAGAGCTGACGGTGGGGGGAGGGGGTGCAGCAGGTGAGACGTCGTGTTGTTCGAACTCCACCCACCCTTCGCATCGTCATCTCATAAATACTGCAAGGGTCTTTTCCGGCCCTTGTCCTTGAGCGAGTCCTGCTTATGAGCCAATCCCCTCCCCCTCCCCAGCCCCAGTACGTTGCAATTCCAATCATTTTTGTCAGTGATGATGGGGTGAGAAAAATCATTCCAACCACGGTGGGTCGTTTACCCGCCGACAAAGTTTACCTCCCTTAGGGGAGGAGAGGGAAGCTCCGTGCCCTATTCAGCTGCGGGTGAATTTTTCCGGCGCTACTTGCAAGCCCTCAATGTCTCATCCTGACCGCCCCGATAGATAAACGGTCTGTGGCGATAAAAAGAGAAAGAGAACAAACAGTGCGCTTCATTTGATGTTTAGTTTATTCTCTTGATTTTCTTCGATGTTTTATTGAATTTCCGCAAGAGTCATTTCTTCAGATTTTCTCATGGCTTGTTCCCAAGTCTTGAGGAAATTCTGTTGAGGATCTTGAGGGATGAAGTCTTATGTCTCGAAAACCTTGATGGATTATGTCTACAGCCATGAGGATTTTGAGGGAACAGGTCTCACGTCTTGAGGAGTTTGAGGAATCAACTCTCAAATCTTGAAGATTTTGAGGTATTAAGCCTCAAGTCTTGAGAATATTGAGATATAAAGTCTGAATTATTGACGATCTTGAGGGATCAAGTCTCAAGTCTTGAGGATCATGAGGGATCAACTCTCAAGTCTTGAGGATCATGAGGGATCAAGTCTCAAGTCTTGAGGATCATGAGGGATCAACTCTCAAGTCTTGAGGATCATGAGGGATCAAGTCTCAAGTCTTGAGGATCTTGAGAGATCAAGTCTCAAGTCTTGAATATTTTGAGGGATCAAGTCTCACGTCTTGAGGATTTTGAGAAAACAAGTCTCAAATCTTAAAGATTTCGAGGTATTAAGACCCAAGTATTGAGGATTTGGAGATATAAAGTGTGAAGTCTTGAGGATTTTGAGGGATCAAGCCGCAAGTCTTGAGTATCTTGACGTAAATAACAAGTCTCAAGTCTTGAGGATCTTGAAGTATCAAGTCTTAAGGATTTTGAGGGATCAAGTCTCACGGCTTGAGGATTTTGACGAATCAAGTCTCAAATCTTGAAGATTTTGAGATATCAAGACTCAAGTTTGAAGATTTGGAGATATAAAGTTTAGTCTTGAGAATCTTGAGGGATCAAGTCTCAAGTCTAGAGGATCTTGAAGTATCAAGTCTCAAGTCTTGAGGATCTTGAGGTTTGAAGTCTTGAGGATGTTGAGGTATCAAGTCTTGAGGATCTTGAGGGGTCAAGTCTCGAGTTTTGACGATATTGAGGAATCAACTCTCAAGATAATTGTTCTTTAGATTTCCTCAAGACTTGGAATCCCTTCAGAGTCGGGGTAGAGAAAAAAGTGAACTTCCACAAAAAACTGTCAATATTTATTATTATCAGGTTAACATCGAAAAGGCTTAGATCTAGTGAGTTTGCTTGGGATTTTGTTAGCGGGGGAAGGAGAAAATCCCGTTGCAGGAGGTTGTGATGGTCCGGGGCACGTCCAACGACCAATTGTCAAATTATATTCCTTTCCCTTCTCCATCCTTGTGATTTTCATACTTATCGCCGTGATTGTTCCGGAAATACCCTATAAATAGCACCGACTGATAGTCGCACGATAATGGTCGTGGGGTAGGACATTCACCATCCAACGTACGACGACTATAATAATAATAGTACGTCTTTATGCTCTGTACTCTGCTAGAACGTCTGTATATATATTTACACACGTATATACATACGTATAGGTACATATTTATATGCATATACATGTATCTATATTTCTCTTTTTCTCCATCAATCGATTCTTCGCCCTATCTCGGTGCTCGATTCACATAAAGAAAATATAAAACATCGTGTTGCCAGCAAGATAGTGCGCTACCCAACAACTCTCATTGTTTTTGAGGCTCGCAAAAATATTCTTCCGAATAGCCTAATTAAAAAACGTTCCTTTTTAAAATTGTTATTGGATTCGTTGTAAAAATGTCATTTATCGAATACTTCGAATGCACCGGAAGAATTCAAGCCCAACATTTGTCCTGGCCATTAAGAGGTTAGGCTACTGCAAAAATGACGAACGATTTCTCGACATTTAATAAACGGATTGACTTGAAATGTGATACACTTATTCCGTGTATGCAATAGTGTTTCAGTCTTGACCAACGATTTTCTTGACATTTTTTTCATTCGTTATTAACAATAATGTTGCAATTTTTCTCGAAAAGTCGAAGAAAAAAATCAAATTTTCGTTTTTGATGATTGAAGCGCGATACAAAAAAAGCTCGGTCACGTCTTAGCCAATATTATCTATTTTAAGAAAAAAAATCTCGTTTGTTTTTTGTTTCAGAACAACTGGGTGGCCAAAATCAAGTAAACCGTTGAGCCCCTCACGTTCAAAGGTCCTTCATGAGACTTTTTATAACTCATTTAATTATTAATATCTTTTAATGAAATTTGGTCCACACCTTTTTCAATCTATTAAGGCGTTGAATACGTTCTCGCTGTTTTCCAAAAGATTGCATTATCAGAACTTGGTGCATGTAGTTTAAGATGGTAACGCATCTATAAAGGAGTACTATGAGCAAGCTTGAAATTCAGTGTATGTCATTTCGCCAAAGTTGAAACAACTTTGGCCTAAGGCCGAAGTTCCACTAGTATAGTAAACTTCGTCGAAATACATTGATAACAATGGACAACATTTAAAAACGGAAAAAATACTCGAGATTCTGCTGTGTTCCAGGATGCAAGACGGATAATAAAAGTGAATTGTCGTTCTATCAGCCACCTGAAGATAAAGTCTTTCGAAAAAGGTGGTTGTTGGCTCTGAAAATGATTCTTTTCAGGCCATCAAGGCGCGTTTGTAGTCACTGAACAAGATATTTCCTTTCCAACTTTGTAACTTTATTATTAATAAATCGAGCAACATCAAAAATTATTTCTGTTATATACAACGTATAAATATAATTTCAGACGTCCCTTGTAAAAAGTATGCTCTGAAAAATAAAATCACTCCGCGAAATCTGCGAGTCACTCTCATAACCTTAAAAATCTAAATCCAGAGCTGACAGAGCTAAAAAAAGATCGAAAAATAGATGATTCACTGCAGTAGCATCTTTACAATCTATCATGTAGGTAAATCCAATAGCCAACTCGCAGGAAATCAAAACGAAGTAATTGTTTACGTTTGAGGTTATACTTTGACCGGCCATATTGAAACATCGCTGCGCCACCTCTGGGACATGAAAATCGCGAATCGGAGGCATTACTTCATGAAGACTCATGTCAGACGCTACCTGACCTTGCAGAATATCACTGTCGTGTTTTTTTCTTCTAATTTTCCAAAATTAAACATTAATTTTCACGAAAAAAGCAACGAAAACTTATTCAACATCCCGATACATACAAATAAATGTTTAAACAATTTTTCGATCATCTTACTTACCTTCTAAATTTGTTTTTTGTAAACTCTGATTTTTGGGTCGTCGCAGTAGCCCAACTCATCAAAACCATACGGTAGGGTGATTTCCGCATTCATCGCATCCTCAGTTCTCATAAAGTAACTAGGACTGCCTAGTTACTTTCTGCGTAACTAGAAAGTCCTAATTACTCTCTGAAGAACTAGGGAGTTCTACTTAATTTCTGAGAACTAGGGAGCCCTAGTTACTTTCTGAGTAACTAGGGAGTTCTGGTTAATTTCTGAGAACTAGGGAGTCCTAGTTTCTTCCTGAGTAACTGGGAAATCCTAGTTATTTTCTGAGTAACTAGGGAGTCCTAGTTACTTTCTGAGAACTAGGCAGTCCTAGTTACTTCCTGAGTAACTAGGAAATCCTAGTTACTTTCTGAGAATTGAGAAGTCCTAGTTACTTTCTGAGAACTTGCGAAAAATCAACTCCTTGGGTATATTTAAGGGACGATAAATTTGGGTACGACGCTACACCGCCATAAAAATTTAATAGCCGTGTCCAGACCGACCGAGGCAAGCACCGAGGCAGCGTCGCGCGACACCGCCTCGCACTGTGTGGATATATGCCTCGCTCAGATCGTTTGTTTGGGTTGCCGCGCTCGAAGCATACGTACCGAGGCTGCCTCGCGAGGCAGCTCGGCCAGTCAGGACGCGGCTAACGACGTAGACGTACAGCACAAAATGTACCTCCAGCCTTATGCCAGGCATTATCATCGTCATCAACGTAAATAGAAGCTAACCTACAAGCCGGGTGTGTACTACGACACCTGCGATGATCGAGGGAGTCGCTTGAGCTGCGACACTGGTTACTAATAATAAGACGGTTTAGACGGCCTGCAGGAATATGCATTTACCTCGCCGACCGGGGAGACGATCGATCGCTCACCGCGTTGCCCGCAATTCGCGTATCGAGCAAACAAAGCGCCGAGCTTTTGCACGCTGTAGGGCGAGCAATGTCGCCGTTGGCATCGCGAGATTCCTGACGTTTCGCGTGACGACACACGCAAACGTTCGTCCAGTCTAGAAACATTCGGCACGAGAGGAAAAAAAAAGAAACCTCAGTCGTTGATCAAACGTGCGAGGCAACGTTCACGTGACTCAAGAGATTCGTTAACATCCGACGCGTTTTGCCGATTTCATTTCCTTATTTTTCCGCTCGTTTCTTTGCTTTTCTGCTGAAAAGGAATGTCGAGAAACGTTTCGAAAACCGCGGACGCCAGAGTCACACGAGGCATCGCGTCCGAGGCGAAATTTCCACCGGGCGAATACGCCATACATTCACCCTCGGTTTGCAACCATACTCTGAAGAACAGGCCGATACATTTGAAACGAGAGAACGCGTACGAGGACAAACAGGTCTGTCTATGCTGATACTCGACCTCTACAATTGGAAAATCTTTACTTATATTTATTGTTTCATGAATTTAGAAAGTGTATTAGTTCAATTTTTGTAGTCAATATCTTTACTAATATTTATTATCTCTTTTAATATTCATTTAAGCATTTTTCTACATTTATCACCCCGTTCAAAGGGGGAGATCCCTTTAAGGTAATCCTATCGCCTGGCTTCGATCCATAGGATTTCCATTTTTTTTGAGCATCACTAAATATATCAATAATCGTCTCTGTAAAATTTCAGAGTCGATTATCGACCTAATTACAGAGAAAAAAATATTAAAATTGCGTATTTTTGTGAAGGAATTCCGAGACGACATACAAAAACCCAATTTCCGGTCGCTACAAAAGTGTAGATAATAAGTGGAAATCCGTCAGATTCTCAAAAACCATTAGATTTACATACTTAACACTTGTAGCAATCCAGTGTTCTCAGAAAAATATACGCTTATTGACCGAATTTTTATGTAATATCAAGTTTTATTTGAACTTCCGGTATTGGATTTATTACCACTTGCTACGATAAAGAGACGTGACAACAAGGCAACAGCTGACTGTAATACCAACTTGAAAAAGTACAACATTATCGATGATTATTATGAAAAAACTGCCTCAACGAATGTTAGATACAACTCACAATCAGAATGAAGTTTTGAGTCATTTGTAATTATGCCTATTTTTATTTCTCACGAGATTATTTATTATTATTTATTATCATTAATTAATATTAAGTGTTGCCGAAACACGGCAACTTCGCGGACACCGAGGTTGGCAGCAATGCTCTTCATTCGCCAGCCAAGATTCGTAATCTTTCATCATACCTTGATGGTTCATGTCGAATATCTAAGGTGTCTCAAAATGACCTGGCATTCTTATTCATTGATAAAACGGATTATTTATTTGGAAAGGACGAATGTTTTTATTTAAATATAAGGTACCAACATGGAGGTTATGTGTGAAATACAATATCCGATAAATGGCATAAACGGCATGGACTTGGAAGAAATATTCTTTCAACTAGATGGCGCAACCTGCCACACTGCGGGTGAAACAGTGCAGTTATTATAGACGAAGTTTCATGGTTGTGTTATGTCGCGCCGCGGCAGTGTTTCCAGGTTAGATTTCCTCCTAGATTTAGGGGTATTTTACCTGGGTTAGGAGAGAAATAGGGGGAAAAAAGTTGTAGGAGAATTCTGAAGAGTGAGGGTATTTTTAAGGGATTATAAATTTCCGAGGTTTTTTTTCTCAAAACAAGTAAAAAAAATCGACCACAAGTGCACCAATTCCGATTGAACGCAAACAAACAAGTAAGCCCAAACAAACGAAAGCAATCATTCAAACCCAACCGATACAAGCTTCGAAACATCATATCGGTCGCAATGATCGAGGCTATAATGCACGTTCAACTCACGCTCAGCGTTGATTGCTGTGACTTTAAGCCGACAGCTCGTATGTTGAAGCGTTTCAGCTCTGAGAATATTTATAATAATATAAATGACAACGATGTCGGAACCCTCGATATATTTCCTGACAATTAGGGCCGAAATTTAGCTATTCATGCGTCAGTGAATTCTTCATTGCAATAAGTATCAATCCGATGGGAAATCCACCCTGTGCTCATTCTGTTCGTTATCGTTTTCGCTTTAAAATGACGCTTCGTCCATCGTGCTGGGGGTATTTTTCGTTTTTTGGCAGAATTTCAAAGATGGACCATCGATTTTGGCAAATTTTTCCACACTTTTTCAATAAAAATTGAGGGTTTCGGGGGAATTAATAGTGAATTTGTAGTCCGGGGGCAGAAATACGTAAAATGGACCATCGTCTATAAGTATAAGTTATACTATAAAATAGTTCAAAGTATATACTCGGATAATAAGTAGAAAATTGTAATAATAAACAAATATGAAAGCGAGATTCTTATAATATGCAAATTCAAACAGAAATAAATCCCCTCCGAGGCTCAAAGACAGATTACCATACCACGATAAATGTTTTTACCGACCGTACGTTTCACCTAAGTACAACAATTTTTTCCATAAAAAAAGTATTCATCTTCATCTATAATTTGCACAGAACACAGCAATTAAGTTTCAAAACAAAATATTCAATACACAAGTAGGAAGTGCATTTTATATAACAGCTATTTGACGACATTTGGCCGATCGCGAAAATTACCCTTCATTTACAGCACTGTTCAGGCCAGTGGCTCGGTGGCGGCCATTTAGGAGATTTTTAGGGGGAACCAGCGATGGTCTAGGAGGAAGCCGCCAGAACCATTTGGCAACACTGCGCCGCCGCGATGTGAATTGTCTACCAAGATCGTGCGGTTTGACGCCATTCGTCTTCTTTCTTTGGGGTTTCCCAGCCCCCTGACACTGGTAGATAAATTCTGTTCGCAAAATGTCCTTGCCGCACTGTGGCGCTAGTAGTCGTGTGACAGGCGTGCATATATATGTATGTTGCGCCGGTGTTTCGAATATCTTACATGAATAAAAGTCTATTGATATATTTGGAATGATTTTCCGTTCTAATGATTTTCCATTTGAACACAATAAATAACGTCGCCATAAGGATAACTGGCGAAAGCCACGAAAGTATCGAATCGTTCAGCTGATCGAAGTATTTAGAGCCGAAGGCTGTCACACAACAGCCAACGCTAGGCAGTGGCGATTTCAAGAACTAAAAAGCCGGGACAAAACGCGTTTTCGTTCATCGTATAGGCCAATCGTAGACCAGTGTCAGGAGGCTAGGGTTTTCTGAAAGGAAAAGTGTATGCCAATGATCCACAGACCATTCCGGAGCTCAAGGAAGCAATTGGACGCACCATTAATGAAATTATGAAATATGAAATGAAATGAAATGAATTATTAAACATTTCGTCAAAAGAGTGAACGTTTGCAAACAAGGACGAGGGAGCCATTTATCGGATATTGTGTTCACACATAACCTCCATGTTATGGACCACCTTATATTAACCACCTTATAATAAAATAAAAAGTTCGTACTTTTAAAAAAATAATACGTTTTATTAATAAATTAAAATGTCAGGTGATTTTCTCTATAAATAGTTCCCACCACCGCCGAGAAGTAGTTCTCAACGATTCGAAAAATCCAAAAATCTACGTTCTCTTTTTCCCATGATCCCTCCCCTTTCTCCATCGCAGATGGGCTACGACGCGAAAGAGGCCAACGGCCGTTCCCGCAAGTACATAATCCCGTCCAAAGAGCCCAACGTCTATCCCAAGATCATAAGCAAAAAGGAGTACGATTACTTTCGCGAGCGAGCCGCCGCGGGCCTGGTGACCAAGGAAGAGCGCGAAGAGGCTCGTGTGGCCGTCGAGAGGGAGAAGGATCGTCTGGTGGCGGAGAGCATGGCTCGCAAAGATGCGATACGAAAAATTGACATGGAAAAAACGATGAGGCAAAAAGCGACGCGTCTGGATGATATCGAAGCCGAAGCGCGAAGCAGAACGATGCACCTGCTTGAACGAGCGTATAATCTCAAACTCGAGCAGGAGGAGGAGATACAACAATGCAACAGGTTGATCCTCGAGACGAAGTGTAGAGCGATTAGGGATGCTCAGGTAATCCCCCATTCTCGTGTCAATAGGTTTGTTCGCGCTAGCTGCACTCTACACTCGCCAGTGTAAACGGAACTAGGGCCGTGTCTAGGGAGTGTAGTTTATTTCCTCGCGGGTAAGCAACTCTAGCGCGAAAGCGATAGTGTACAAGAAACATGGCGGCGACCTAGTGGGCCACACCTTAACCTCAAACAACACATGAGATTACGGAGTCTCATCTAACCGTTAAAGAGATATACCGTGTAACCTCAAGTTTGTTGATCTTGTAAACTGATTACAATGGACGGTGTTATTGAAATTATTAACTTGTACTTGTAATTGCGCCCAGAATGAATGTACTGATACCAGTTTTACATAGAATGGAGTGTTAGTGATACGATTGTAGAAATCCAAAACCTTCACAAATGCACACGTTGTTGTCAGCATCAACGACTAAGCCGCCTTCTGAATCTCGGAACAGCACTGCTGACTTAATTTTTAGCTCCTGTTCCATGTTAGCTTCTGTTTGCGTTGATAGTAGATTGGAACGTATTGTGATACTGCGAACTTATAATAAACACTTGTCATTATATCTTGTCAATTTTTTTATCACCTTCATCAAAAGAAATTGATAATTATAATACTTTGTTATTTTGAACCTTTATTATTGATTGTTTTTCATAATAAATGAGAATTTGTTTGTGATTGCCTTATACATTGTAGGTCATGTCAATTTTTTAGTCACCTTGATCGATAGAGATTGATAATTATAATAGTTTGTTATTTTGAACCTTTATTATTGATTGTTTTTCGTAATAAATAAGAATTTATTTGTGATTACCTTAAATATTTTGGGTTATGTAGTACTTACCTCTGTATACACTCACTGACAGTTTCGCTCGTTATGGGGTTATTATAGTAATATCACTGTTACACTTTTCGTGTACTTTTACACCTCGTCAAGATCGAGTGTAGAAAGTCTAGGGTTAGTGGCACGAAAGTGTAGCTACACTCGTAACGCGAACAGCCGCGCGTGACGTCATTTCCGTTAAAACGAACGCGAAAGTGTACACTCCCTAAAAAAGTGTAGAAAGTGTAGCTAGCGCGAACAAACCTTATGTCTACACTCGCGATTCCGGAAGTACCAATAAAAGACCCTTTTTACAAGCTTCTATTTAAGGAGGTTGCTCAGCTAACGCGAAGCAGTTGCTGAAATTTATTGAAGATATTTGCGAACAGGTGTTACGACGCCGTGTAAAATTTTAAATACTTCGTCTACGTGATTGTTGAGCAATTAGTTATTGAAGTTAGGCGTTTATACACAGGCAACATAGTAAAGGCTTCATGAGAACTCTAATACGACTGTCGCAACATAATAAAAATAGTAAGAATTGAATGGAAATAGGCAGAAAACATTCTTAAGATTTTTATGAATAATTTCAACGAAGAGTACAGCGTTTTGTCTGTCACGTTATCGAGATATTTGCGAAATAAAACAGGAAATTTCAGCTGATTCGCGTAAAACGATAAAGCGCTCTACGGCACGTGGCAACGCTGCTGTCAAGTCGGCCATTTTGAATAGGCGCCAAAATTTGAAACGCACAAACTATTGCTTGCTTGCTATAAATTTCTTACCGCGGTTACATAAAGAGCATTTAAATATTTTGAATCATTCTTTACAGAAGCTGCAGTGCATGTGTTTCGACATAACCTTCAAATCAATTACGCGTCGTCTCTCGACTGCGCATTCATTTTCCGGCTCAACTACTTTTTTCCGCCGCTTTCCAGGTTGTACTTGCTCCAACCGTCGATTGTACTGTTTTTCGGGTTGCATTTTTCCCTTTCGTCTTTTCATTTTCGCCGAACAAAAAAACGGTATTCGCGAGGATGTTTGACAGCTACGCGATCACGATGTGGCGTTCGTATCTGAGCTTAGTGATACCAGTTACTGAGAACGAAATTGCGCGTTTGCCACATTTCAACTTGGTTAATAACTTATTCGCGATGTGAATAAACAAAAAAGATTAATAACATTTCTAAACAGTCGATTATATGCATTCCACATATTTATTAGCTGAAATTTATTTATTTTACGTAACCGAAAATTTGATTCTTCGGGGTTGGCAGCCGTTACAGGCGCCCGTGTTTAAGCATATGCATTCTTTTCTTGCCGCCTGCCCCGTAAAGACCCTGAGCAGCCTTCTTAACTTGCTTCGTTCGTATGTCTGTATTTCCGGTTCAAAATTTGTTATCTATTTTTCGAGCACTTGCTGGCATCCGACTGAGCTGAAATTTGGCATACCTATGTAACTTTGGTGACCATGCAGGGATAAAGTAATAGGGTACCATAGAGCTGGTCTGATTATGGAGGTGGTAGGTGGGCAATGCACTCCTTAATCGCATATACTAAGACAATCGAGTTTGTACTCATTTGTTTTGTTATCATGAGCACTTGTTATTATACATGATGACAACAGCCTGGTGATGGAGGTGGGAGGTGGACACTGGAACTCCACAATGACATATGTTAGGATGATCGAGTTTGTGCTCATTTGTTTTGTTATCATGAGCACTTTTCATTACACATGATAACGAGAGTCTGATAATGGTGGTGGGAGGTGGAAACTGAAATTTTCTAATGGCAATGGTAGGACAATGAAGTTTGTTAACATTGTTGAACAACAGGCTGTTATTCTTAAGTACATGCAAATATTGCAATTTTATTAAAAATATATAATATCAATTTTTTTCCTTCTTATTTTATCAATACAATCAGCATAGCAGTGCGTTGTTTTTCCTTCTTTTTGTCATACCGAAAGATCAAAATTTTATAACGGATGGTTGAAACCCAAAACTGAAAATACGTACTACATCAGTTGTACCTAGCAAGAAAAAATTGTAATAAGACATCATTTGTACACTGAGAAAAAAAATCATTGATCCAATATCATTGGTGTTATTGAATGAAATTTCGTTGATTCAATTGTAAAATTGTTGGTGTAAATAATCGGATTTATTAGTCCAAACAAAGCGCTATTGACTTTAATAACATGATATAATTAAAAGTTTTTTTTCATTCAAAAGATATATTGTTAGCCGAGAACAATATATTATTGAAACTATCAGAAACATTATCGCGAACAAATTATAAAGTTTTGAATGCATTTTCTGCAACGAACAAAAAAAGCGTTTCAATTTATAACATGAATATTGTTGATTCGAGTACACAAGACAAATTTAATTTCGCTCGTTTGATTCAGATAAAATTTCTATTGAGTGAATATGTTATTTTATTTTTTTCACCATATCCGATATTGATTTTCAAGTACATTAATCGTTAAAATGTCAATATTTTATTTTGATTGAAAAATATTAAGCAAATGTCTGAATTGGTTGAAAAATTATGCGAAAATAAAATTTGTTTCTTGCGCATTTGGTTGAAAAAATTCAACCAAATCATGGCCGAGCGCCACCGAAATTTTAAGTGTGAGGAAACCCGTAGTTCTCGGAGTAACCGCTAGAAGCCGCCCGCGCGCTCGTTTCTCGTAAGCGTAGCGCGAACCGAAAATCTGCTTAAACGCCGGAGAAACTCTAAAGAGTATCGCTTCTTGGCCTGTGGCTAAGATCAAAGTGTAGTATCTGTTCTTATCAGTTGAATATTTGATATTCTCTTCATGGATATTCCATTGGATATCTAATATTCTCTCCACTATTATCGTGCATGATGATTCTAATGCTCACTTTTTATTTAAGATTTAAAACAAATTGAAAAACTTACGTCTCATGGCATATTCGTTTCGATGTAGTGAAGAAATAATGCATTCTATTGATTATATTTTTGTACAAAATAAATTCTTTTATAGCAACCACTTAATTATTTCATCCATGCATCTACGGATTATATATAGAATGATTTTAATGGAATATAATTTTATTTGCAGGATAATCTAGATATTCAAAGAACCGAAGAGATTTTCAAATAAAATAATATGCTATTTGAATCAATCGCATTTTCCAATATTTTATAGTATTGCGACAATCTTATTTATCGTTGGCACTCCGCGATCAGACATTTATTTGAATCAACCAATATATTTTTAAGTCAATTGGTTTTTTGTCTCAGTGTAGGTAGAGATTTTCAAATGTTCCTGCCATCATATCGTGAAAACCGTGAGAGTTTTACAAAGGTCATGTTTCAATATTCCAATAGGTCACGACCTCGTCTATTACCGTTTAGGATTGTCCAAAGTGCACTAGACACCTTTTATCGAGTCAGCCATTGAATGATACATTTCTTATATACAAATACAGAGCGCGAGAAATTAATGAATTGTCCGTAAATGACGATAAGATAGCTGAGAAAAAGCTGATCGAGCGTGAGCTGAGCGAGGAAGAGAAACGTCTGAACGAGATGATGGAGAACGAGCGAAGGCACGGGCTGAAGGAGGAAGAGCGCAAGCAGCAGGTGGAGGCAGCGAAGAAGAAACAATTCGCGCGTCTCCTGAAGAACCAAATAGACGAGAACGAGGAACAACGTATTATGGAATACGAAAGAAAGCAAGAGGAGGGAAGGCTTGTGGCGCTCAATAATATAGTGTGGCAGGAAAACGAGCTTGCGCGAGTGCAGAAGAAGGAAGCAGAGTCCGCTCTCATCAGGAAAGAATTGGCCAGTGGCAACGAACAATTGAGACACTTCAAGAACATGGAACGAGAAGAGAATCGAATTATGGATCTGAGGTTTCGTTTAGTCTCGATATTTGCCTTTTTGTGCAGCATGTTCCTTGCATTTTCCAAATTCGACGCTACGATTTATTTCAGGATTCGACAATTTCAGAAATTAAAGGAAGAACGTGCAGCCGAAATTGCGGAAGCTCAGAGGCTCACGAAATTGCGCAAGGAGCGGGAAAAGGAGAGGGTCGCCGCACAGACTCGCCAGGCTCAAGATGTCCAGGTACGATTTTTGTTTTTCTTTTACGGACCAGTCAGAATGATGCCGCGAGAATTGATCCTTCTATTGAGGGAACTAGGCAGCGAAAATAGGCCGAAAATTGAATAAAATTCAAATGGCATTTGTGAAGAACCGAAACAACGTACATACATGTTAATTGTTGCAACGTTTTTATTGGAATGTTGGCTATTAAATTCAGTGGTCGAGGTTTCAAAAATATAAATATTTAAGGGAGATATGGGCGGATAAAGAAGACCACGCGTCTCGTGCACTGCTCCCTCGTTGCCATGATTCCGAGTGGCCGGTTGAAGTTTTCGGAAATTCCCAAACGCCATTCGCTTCAGGGGATGTTTCTCCACAGACTGAACCAACAATTTTTTTTAAACATAAGAATTTCAATAAATGGCACTTAAAATTGGAAAAACATCGAAAAACGGATGACATTTGTTGTAATAACAATGATAATAAATTGATTTTTTTACTTAGACGTCGGTTCAGTTTGTGGAGAGAGTTGATAACTTCATTATTTTTTCAAATCAAGGCGATATTTTCAATCGTTCTTGAGTTATCGCGGCAAAACTAGTAGGTTAAGCTGGTATAGGAGTACGCATCTAAGCTTCAAAGCGATGAAAAAAACAAACAAATATATTTTACGAATCAGTTTTTGTTTTAACTGAAAGAATATCTAGTATTCTATTTAAATTATGAGCGACAATTGGGAATCTTAATTTTTTTTAAAGTAACAAACTAAAAACTACGAAACGGGATTTGCGAACTCTTAGACATACGGGCTTTTAAGGGGGCAGTCCACTTTGGAGCCACGAAAAAAGGCTATTTTCGCGATTTTTTTGAGGATTTTATAAAAGATATGAATAGAAAAGTTGTTGGGCTTGATAAATAGTCTTGAAAGACATTTACAAAAATTTAATTCATTTCTATTTATTTTTAAGTACAAAAACTATAGTTTAACTTAACGCCGCAAAAATAGGTGGGCTAGGTAGCTCCATCACAACTCGGCAACGGCTTGTCTGAAACAAAAAAATCAAAGTCCATTAGATTCAGTATGACACCAGCTACAAAATGACCCTCGAATATAAAGTTTTATCAAAAAATAAAAAAAATGGCAGATGAAACACGAAAAAAGTATTTTTTAAACGCGTTTTTTTTGCAATTTTTCGTAAAAACAAGAGTAAAAATAAAAAATTTTAAACCATCGACGGTCATCTTGTTGCGAATTATGTTTACAATATGTGGTTCAAATTTCAAGAGAATCGGTTTATTAGTTTTAGAGATACGATGGAGCTAGATTTTGAAAACGTTGTTTCGAGAAAAACGCGTTTGAAGTTTACACTATGAAAAACTTTTACCTAAACTCAATCAGCAATTCCTGCACCGTATAAAATCCCTTCTGATTGCTCATCATCGTCGATTTCGTCAACTGTTGGTTGCTTTCGATTTTTTTAAATTTTCAAAGTGCACTGGCCCCTTAAGACTACGCACGGGGGTCGATAAGAATACGCAAGCATCAGTCTACACATAAATCGCAATTAAAGTTGCTCACATTTGTATGAGCGGTGCATTTCTCATGTCACCAAGCTTTACACTTTAAACACTCGATCCATTCATCACATATTGGTTCTGCGTATATTTTTGTATACTTTTTATACTTGTAAAAAATATATACGATATATAGAAAATATTTTATACATTTATATATGGGGCATTCCACGTCATTTCACCTAGCCCGTGACCCCAACCATTTTTGGTTTTCCTGATTTTTTTGTGTAAAATTGTACCCCATGAAAGGAATATCCAAACCAATTTTTAGATTGTTATCTCTCCTCTTTTAGGGTTTTTTTTCCAAAAAATGTCGATTTCGGAAGTTTTGGAAACGTTTAACCGCTGATAACTCCTGAAGTAATTGAAATATCGACAAATGTCACGATGTAATTTTTTTTATTTTGAAGCATACTTTCGTTAGAAAATATGAAAAACTTATCAACTATCAATGGCAACGTTTTTTTTCTTCTAAATTGAAAACTATTTTTTTAAATGTTTGCCTCTTTTTATTTATTTTTTCACTCCCTAAAATAGAGTGACCCATTCTATGATTTTTAAGAGTAGTCTCATCGTGGGTCTATTTTTCCTTCTATTTTTTTTCGAATTTATCATTTTTTTCAGAAGACTTTTATTATTTTAATCTCCAATATTGCTATTAATGGTTTTGTGATTTTCAATTCGGCTTGGTCAGGCCTGGAACGGTTTATTTTTTTTGTGCTGAAATTAACAAAAAAAATGTTTTTTGCTATTAAAAATCCAATGCTCCGATCTTTATGAAATTTAGTAAGAATATTCTTGAGATATTGTATTTAAAGAATATGCAATCAAATGTTTCCATTTTTCCGACCATCACAAGTGTTTATAAGGCCGTAAGGAGTGAGATGCAGTCAGAAGCGTGAAAAAACGAGCATTTTAAATATTTTTTTTATAGTAATTAAATTTTTTTTACAAAAGTGGTTACACAGACTTTTTATGTTATATTTCAACCTGACTTGTACAAATTTTCAAAGAAAAATATTGACTATTTATAACAATGTCGCCATCTTGGTCGGACCCCCTTCGGCATGTAGTGCTTTGCGGTGACCATCATAAAATTTTACTGGATCATCTGAAATAAAAACGCAAAAAAAAATCATTAGTTTAATAATAAATGTAGCCCTTAATCGAAGTTTTTTTTTAATTAACAAAATGGCGGCTTCCGACAGATAACTTTCGATTTTCGACCAAAAAATCGCTCGTTTATTGTTGTAAAAAAATAAATATTTTCAACAAAAATGAAAATCCTTCAATTAAGGACTAGTTTTTAATGCTATAAATAAGCACACCAAACTTCATCAAAATCCGTCGAGTGGTTTTTTAATTATAGTGGTCACCGACTTGAAAAACATAGTTTGGAGAAAAACGCGTTTAAAGTTTTTCGATGTGGATACGGTATTATATGTTCGTAAAATTTTGAGCTCGATGGACGAAGCTAAACTTTTTTTATGTATTTTGATCCGCTGAATCCGAACATCACAATTTTTTGCCGAAAAGTCGAGCATTCAATTGTTTATAGCCAATTGTTAAAACAATTTTTCCAAAAATTTAAGTGTTTCGGGTTGAATGATTTTTTAAAACATTTTGGGCAATTTTGAAACGAAAGTATTCTCTATAAAATTTTGCTAAAGTTCATTGTTTTTGAGTAATACATTTTCGAACATTTCTGAAAGAGTTTTCCAATTTTACACTTGATTGATGTATAGAAATACTAATTAAAAAATTACTTACCTCGAATAATCAATTCCCGGCCCATACAATAGGGCTTCTGCCGATGTGGAAGCTTCCAAAATATCAATTTGTTGTTGTCTTCGAAGCATTCTGCCTTCCCGGGTATTATCGTTTGCGCGTTTGTCAGCCGCTACCTGCCATGAGGACCCGACGCCCCTTCACTAATTGTAGGATATCCCGGAAACTATTCATCGGATTGACTTGAAATTTTCAGGGAATATTTTCGAAACATACTTCAAGAAAATATTCAAAAAAATCGATTTTTTGAAAATTCTGACTGCATCTCACCCCATAATGAAAATTGAGGGTTTGGGGTAAATCGCTTACGCTTCTTTAGACGTATCGTTGTTGCCAAGATCCTGCAAACATTTTTCAAGATCCTCATTTCGATATCAATAATTTGTATTTGCCAAAAAAAACATTTGTTTTATTATAAAAATCAGGCTCAAATCGACGAGTTGAACGCGTCTCGAGTTCAGGAGGAAGTGGAGCGCGAGTGGCGTCGCAAAGAGAAGGAGGAAGCCTTGAGACGGGCCGAGAAATTGAAAAAAATTGAAATCGAGCGAAAGCAGCAGATGAACAGTCGCAAAGTGATCCAGGCGATGGAAATGGAGCGGGATCGTCGAGAATTCGAAAACATTCTAAGAGTCCAACGCGAGGCTCTGTGTCGGGAGGAAAAGTGGCGGGAGGCGAGACAACGCGAGGCGCGTCGTTATCGAACCGAAATTTTGCGTCAAGTTAACGAGAAGGAGCGCGATAGAATCGAGGACAGGAGAAAAGTGTTCGAGGAAGGTACGGCGATGAGGGCCGAGATCGAGACGCGCAAGAAAAAATTGCGCGAGGCGATGGAACGGAAATGCGACGAGATGAGAGCCAACAGAGTGCCCGAGGTCTACATAAACGAGGTCAAGAGCATGATCAATAACGTGGCCTGACGAGGTGGCGTTGCAAAATTCTGAAAAAGGTACTATGTCACTTTTTCCTCGGTATTTGATTGGTTATATTCTCCCGGTAGATTGACTTCGAATTCTCATCAGCGAGTTCTCGAGCTCCGTGAATCAACATCGTTCCCATGGTGCAATGGTGTTCAAAAGTTTTCCTTATAACACATGCACATATTCTGAAATATTGGCAGACTTCGTGATTATGCCTGTTAAAGTTTTGATTGAGTTTAAACTCGGATCGCTGGTGCACACGAAAGAGAATAGGTTATTTTACAATATCAAATATATGGTTCATTCTCTTGTCATTCTAAAAGAATATAGCGTTTATAAGCATTTTCTATCATTTAATCGAAAAAATGCATTTTTCTCGTTTATTCGAATTTTTTAATTAAATAAATTTTAACGTTTGGTCACGTGAACCAAAACGCTCCAGGATTAATTGGATCTCTAGTGACGTCACATGCCGGTAAACAGATTGTCATTACGAGGCCTGTGACGAGTAATGAGCAATTTTCTAGTTTATTCCTATGCACTTCCGTGCGTTTTCTGTCCATTCATACTTATTTGTAGTGATAGTTACCATATTATCAACTTTTAAATAAAAATAGAGAGGAAGGTTTACCTTGTTTACTGGCATGTGACGTCACAGGCGTCAGGTGACTACATATCTGACAAGGGGAGCGTTTTGGCGGTCGGGTTGAATATTTAAATTTTATTGCCGACTTATATCGTAAATACTGACATTCACGAAGATTTTTTTTTTCTCTAGGGTAAGTCAACTACAATCTGTCCCGTATGGGGACATTTATTAGTTTTGTTGGTTTTGATGGAGGTCCCGTTGTGGATAGAATGCTCAGTGACATTCCATCTATCGATGGTTAGAGATTGTTTAAAGATTGATTAGAGATTGACAAGGTTGGTGAGGTCAAGGGGGTTAAGACGCTTGGGTCTTCGTATTTCTTCTCGACGATCTAGCAGTTCACGACCTAGTGTATTCGGATGGTCCTGTAGCCTTTGGACGTATCTATTGCTGAATTCCGGGATGTTTTCTTTTATGTGCGAGACTTGGAGATCGTTGTGTAGCGTTTTGTTGCTCACGTACCATGGGGCGTTTGCAATTGTTCTCAGAGCTTTAGATTGGAATCTCTGTAATATTCCTATGTTTGATTTGCTGGCCGTTCCCCACAGTTGGATACCGTATGTCCACACCGGTCTGAGGATCGTACATTCACGAAGATAGAAAAATATTGTGAGCATAATATAAAATAATTCACCATTTAAGGTAGTTCTATCGCTTCACACTAGTCATACCACTGAACATACTTGAGACTTGTACAATGTATATATTTAACATATGCGAAAAAAAATTTGTGGTATCTAAATTGTCCATGTGTAAACTGTTTAATTAATGTTCACATTTAATTAGAAAAATGGAAGAATAGTTATTCCAACGATTCGCGCAGTATTTCTAGGTTTGATATTTGGCAACATTGGTTCTATCTCCGTCTCTTTTTACTCAACCAGGCGAGTTGAACCTCCATGCTTTTCAACGTCGATCTGTCAAAACAATGTCAGGTGCGGGAAATATAAAGCATTGTATTCGGGCCACGACTGGTAAAACGTGGAAAATTTGTGTCGGCGAAATGTGTCGGTTAAAAATGAAATATGTGTGGAAATTCGAATGAGTGAGATTAGGATTACAGTCAGCTGTTGTCTTGCTGTCATGTCTCTTTATTGTAGCAAGTGGTAATAAATCCAATACCGGAAGTTCAAAGTAAACTTGATATCACATAAAAATCTGGTCAATAAACGTAATTTTTTTCTGAGACCACTGGACTACTACAAGTGTTAGGTATGTAAATCTGATTATTTTCAAGAATCTGACGGATTCCCACTATTATATACACTTTTGTAGCGACCAGAAATTGGGTTTTTGTATGTCGTCTCGGAATTCCTTCACAAAAATACACAATTTTCATATTTCTTTTCACTGTGATTAGGTCGATAAACGACCCTGAAATTTTACAGACACGATTATTAAGACGTCTGGCCACCTTGGCCGATCGAAAAATGGGTATATTAAAAAAAAATAATTAACTCGAAAGTATGGGCCGGAATATTTTTATTTTTTTTACACAACGTCCGAAAGGGCTTTAAGAATAACGTTAATAAATTTCCGTTCAAAATATTAAAAAATGGCGCCGTTATGCACATTGCCGCGGAGGCCCTCCGCACGATACGCGCGGTCGTTGTCCCAGCTGTTACCCGGTCATGTCACATCAGAAAAAAAATCAGCTCATTCGTGAGTAGTGTCGCTACAATGTAGCGTAGCGGTTTTTTTTCGACCATTAAAAAAATTGTGGTAAGCCGTAGAAAATTTTTTGTATTTTTCACCGAAATTTTTCCAGCAAAAACAATAATAAAACAAGAACTAATCAAATTATCGCAAAAATCGTACGTGACATTTTAGATTATGTATCTAAAAGTATTGTGTAAAAATTTGAAAGAAATCGGTCCGATAGTTTACGATATTTCGATAGTACCAGTTCAAGAAATGTAGTTTTGAGATAACGCAGGACAAAGATACCACCTACAACTGACGCCACCCGGCCTATTCATCGTATGAGCAGATGTAATGCGAGAGCGAGGAGCAGGAGGGTCGAGTGACCATTTGTATCGGTTTTTCCCGTAAAGAAATTTACTCCGAGTACCGCCGAGAGCAGATTGGGATGTACGACTCATTTTTATTCTCTCCGCTTCTCGTGCGATCATGTCATCGTCACTGTCTACACTGTCACGGGCAGAATCCCGCCCTCCTTCTAAAGAATCTTCATCAGAACCCTCCAATTCTTCTTCATGGTCTGAGTCACTATCAGTCGAGTCGTTGTCCTGAGGGTCCTCTTCTTTATTGTGCGCCTGCAGCATCCTTCGGACCTCCTCTGCCTTTTGTACTCGCGACCTCGTCCCCATGGCCTTATTCTAATAAAACAATTCAGAATAGTATACAAACGTTCATAATGTAATTTCTGTTGATAACACACTGATTTTATAAGGATAAATAACAAAAAAACAATGTAGATAATTATATACTTACACAGAGCAAGAGATCGCAAAAAGTGTGGGGTTACGCTAATCCCAGGCTCTCGAACTCACTACGTCACGTCCAAACTATAACTGATGGTTGTTCCTGCACGAACCTGCTCTAGACAGTCCTCCCTCCTAATGGGATCGATATTTTCACGTGACTACCCAAACTACCGGAACACCAGGGCCCCAAAAATGATGTGGGGTTTGGGGTACCCATGTGTAGGGTCCTAGGGTTAAGATGATTTCCGTACAACAGTCAAATACCCTATTGTCCATGCAGGCACACTCGTAGCACACGGTGCTGTCATGGGTGACGGTGTGCGGCATCGCACTTCAATTTCAAATCGAACATATAGGGTCAGAGTAGGATCAGTGGCTCATTTTTTCAGAGGTCTATAGCTGCCTAACCGTTTACACAATCTCAATGAAACCTTGACTAAACGTGAGGTGTGTTGAATGGCTTCATTTTGTTCAAAGACACTGAACGGCCTAACCCAATAGATATTGAAATAATAACCATTTTTTATGGGATTTGATCCACTGTGTACTTGGGGGTGTACACAGTGAAACATGCCTAATTTCACAGTCAAACGAAATTTCAAAATCGAGCAGAATTTGAAGAAAATTACCCCAATCCACTGTACACTTGTAGGTAATGGAGTGCTTTTCTCTATACAATGGGGAGTATTGTACAGTAAACAATTGAAAAATTAATTTAAAAAAAGACGGCATATTATGATATCAATCACAATCATTTATTGAATATTAATCAACAATGAGTACCTACCTAATGAGGTGGTACCAGTACCTATCTAAATCACAACGCGAAAATATCCATATTATGACTTACCTCTGTGTACCTTGAAAAATTGAGCCACTGTGTACCGACCCTCTCTTTTTTCCTAAAGCGGGTACTGACAAGTTTCTATTTTTGTTATGTTAACAAACACAATGCTCAAATACCGCAATATAGCTGTATATTGCCAGAGAACAATGACTTCGAACATAACTGCGATAGGTAAAGAAGCAAAAAACATACAAACTCAGCTGGTTTTTCAACTTATGACACAAAAAATTATATAAAATCACCTCTCACAACCGAGTTGCGCGGGAGCGACTCACAGACAGGTTCAAACCTATTGGCATCCGAGGACGGTTCTAATGTGAAAATGACTCACATTCCCACTTCTGAGAAACAGAAAAGGTTCAGTGTACCCACTGTTGCCACTGTTCCCACTTTCACCCTACACATTGCACTCAGCAATAACGTCGAATTTCCATGACATCGAAGTTTGCATTGTTTGAATGCAACGAAACTCTATTTTTTCTACTTGCTCATTTTTTTCCCCGATTTTGGCTGTAAAAATATCCCAAACGATTTCACATATTCTTCTTAGATTTATTACCTCAATTCGCAAAAATAAGGCTTTGGATAATGATAAAAATAAAGGCAAAAATCGTTGCGTTCCAACGATGCAAACTTCAACGTCATGAGTTTTCAATGTGAAACATCGAGATGTGTCAAGTCGATTTTTCGTTAAAATTTTACTGTTATGAGAAAGCTTACATGAATGAATTTCAGTTCAATGGTAATTGTCGCTTCATATATAGATCAATGCTAATTCGAGAAAATTCGCGCTATTTCGAATATCCTCTTCTGCTTACAATATTCCCGGCAAATATTGCAAAAAAATTATCTTTTTCGTGATTGTATTCCGCAAGCAGAACGATCAGCCATTTTTTCTGTATCTCATATGTACAACAGTCCTCCGTTGTCTCATATATTGTTTATGAAAATATATCGACACGCTTACTCGTTATTACTTACTTTAAAAAGAAGCAGCGTTAGTGTTTCATACAGTTGCTATAGGCGCTATGTGCAAAAATGTCTAACTGTGATATCAAATGTCTCGAATAAGAGATGCTAAAAAGCTCCTTGAAATTTCGCATACACTTCGAAATTACGGTTCTCTTCACTCACTGTGCATTTTTTAAATAAATTCCGTCGAAAGAGGTATTCACACGAGAACTACGTTAAATAAAAGAAGAAGTCCTTGTTCTCAATTTCCATCGATCATTTGCAGAGCATAACGACACTCGGATCCTTTTCCACGATTTCCTCGATCTGAGCGACCGACTGGCCCGTGTTGCAGCAAATCTCGTCGAGGCTGTAAGCACCGGTGAAATACTTGCACACCGGCTCGCTGCGACCTTCAGCGCCATCGCCGCCCTCGACCTCCGGACAAGCTCCTTGCACGTGAATGGGATACTGTAAATTGAAATAAAAAAAGCAATTTGAGTGAACTATCGACCGCGACTCGCGAAGAATAAAAATGCCATTACTCAATGGGGCATAGGTAAAATTCCGCACCCAAAAAAGGAATGACCTTGAAGTTTGCATTGTTGAAACGCAACGAAAATTATTTTTGATATTTTAATTTCCTTATTTTTATAATTTTTAAAAACATTTGTTTTCGTGTTTAAATTCTAGATCTCCAAATAAGTGACTTAAAAAATGATTGAGGCGTTTTTCTAACAAACATTTCCTAAAGAAATTCAAACAGTTGAAACATTATAATTTCCATTGCATTTCAACGATGCAAACTTCATTCTCATGAAAAGGATACCGATCGGAGATTTATATCTCGAAATGTATGGAAATAAGAATAATAGTAACCGTGGAATTAATCATTGTTATTAATATGATGATGATGATGATGATGATAATGATGATAATGAAAATAACAATAAACAATGATTTATAACCCTGCGCGGTCGCATTGGAACGATGTCGTCCCAGGCAAAGTTTCACTTTGAAATTCCTAGTTATTATTAGCAATTGATATAATAACTTTTGAGAGCTTAGGATGGAGGAGTCAAAATGGCCAAAAATCTGTCTATTTGAGGAAATAAGAGCAATTACAAATGGAATCCCGTCAAATTGGGAAAACAATTTAGAGAAAGTTATGAGGGATATAGGAATAGAAAAGATAATAATAATGATAAAGGAAAGAAGAGAAATGGAAAGAATAGACGAAAGGATAGAAGTAAAATTGAAAAACTCAAAATAGGAAATTTTAAGGACTGAAGAGGAAAAAATAAGAAAATCAACGCATAATGAAAAATACGGATATGTCGTGGAAAACGATAAAAGGCCATGGAAATACTGGTCGGAAGAGGGAGTAAAGGGAAGAGATAAGGAAATGTGGGAGAGATTAAGATGCGGGAACATAGGAAGAGCGAGAAGAGGGGAAGATACAAAAAGGTGTATGCGAGTATTTTAGGGAAATAGAGGGAGTGTGCAGAAAGCTTTGCAAGGAGGGAGGGGGAGGAGAAACAGATGGAGGGGAGGATTAAACTAAGAAAAAGAGAAAAATGTTAGATAGTGACAAGGGAAAGAGTATGTAGAGTGGAAAATAAGTTAAGGGGGGAAGACCATTTGAAGGTAAAAAGTTAGGGTTTGTTTGTGATTTTTTTTTGTTTGTGAAAAATGTGCTCTTCCGTGAAGGTCCCTTAGGTGTTGCATGAGAACCTTTTGCGTACGCGGACATTTTGAGAAGCACGAAGTTGACAACTGGCCCAAGGTGAATTTTAACGTACCTGCGACGCTGCGCATAGACAACGATGGGGCCTACCGCGTACGACTACGAAACATAAGAGATCGGAACAAGACGAAATATAGAAGGGCGCATGCGCCACCCTCCGCGGCTGCACACTTGTGTCCCCAGGACCCCAGGTAGCATAGATATCCAATTGACGCCGATAAGTTACCACTTTCAGGTTATCTTCAAGATATTACCGTAAGATAACTATTCGACATCTTTCAAACGACATCCCGTTTATTGTTGTCGTGAAGTTATCTTTTTTGTGATATCTTTTGGCGGTGAAAACGGATGTCTTAAAGGTATCGCAAGCTGTTATCCAATTGACGACTATTTTCAGGAATCAAAAAGTTATCTGTCTGCTGTTATCTATTGTATCTAGTTAAACGTTGTCCGAAGGATATCCTAAAGAATAATCACATAAGATGTCTTTTTCCCACGGTCTTATAAACAGGTCTGGGCACTCCCATATATTTTGCATAGGCCGTCGTGTGACAAAAAGTGAGGCCATTTAAGTTCCGAAACGGGCCACACTACTTGGAGCGCTAGTATCGGAGCGGCCGATTGTGGGACAGAGAGCGATATACTAGCGCATGCGTACTGTCTTCGTGGTTGTAATAAGAATACATCCTTTACATAATTACATATAGCATTTATCATAGAAACTTACTTGTGCGATAATTTGTCCATCTCCGTCTTAATGGATGGGGTGGCGCACAATGTCGGATTGATTAAAATGCTTCTCGCATATTTTGTGCGTTGTTTTTAATTCATTTATGAGTGGCGATACTGCCTTCACCCATTTTTCACGCAATATAGGATCTTTCAGGCATTGCAAAATGTTGACTTCAATTATCAATTCACTTGAATTATCGGTTCACTTCAATAAAAGACACTTTAAATAAAATAAACATTTCCACTTCTGTTGGCCGTCAGTATACGGTGTCGTAAGGTGGCGACGAGGTTATACACAATATACTAGCAAACACAACACTAGTATATATAAGCAAATCGGCCGCTCCGACGCTAGCGACGTGGCGGAATTTGGAACTCAATTGGCCTCACTTAGTGTCACACGATTTTAGCCTCTGTGCCCAGACCTGTTTATAAGACCGTGCTTTTTCCTGATATCTTTCGGACATCGGTAATATGCTGTCATTTTGACGAATTTGAAATTGGCGGCAGATAGCGAAAAGGCATCCAAATGTTGTCCGAAAGATGACACTTAACGGATGACTGTTATATTCTCACCGACTCGCGTACTGGGGTATAGTGCAATGTGTGAAAAAATAATAAATAAAAACGAGAAAGTGTTTAAACAAATACACGCGAGTATATATACCTCGGTGAGTAGATATATATATATATTTAAGGTACGTTTCTTGTATTCTAAAAAAGTACGTTTGCTTTTTAGGTTAAACGGAGAATTATTTACAGCGCAGGCAGTTTTCTTAGAGACGCCAAAATTTGAGTAAGTACACTATCGGTACGTATATATTAGACGTATAAATAAATATCTTATTGTTTCAATATTTTGTAAAGTCATTCGCTGTAAAGACGACATCGCACGTTGAATAAAATTGTGTCCATAATATTTGTTCATTTTCTTTTTCAGATGTCGTACGAAGCACATTCCGTGACGCGACTGAACGATATCGAAAATCGCATCGCGGACTGGCTTCGCCGTGGGGCCGACCGGTTGAAGGCTAGGCAACTGGTGGCTGACAAAACCTGCCCCCCTAACGACAATGAAAAACAATGCATATAGAATAGAATAGATTTATTCCACATGTCTTGCCGTTGCATTGACATTTCCCACTTACAATATTCGTTACAAACAATGAATGTATTGTTTAGTGATACAAAATTACATTTTATTTTTTATTGACCATCTAACATTTAATTCTCGATCCTCTTTAAACCCGTCATGATACTATCTTATCTATCTCTTTATCAAAATCGACTTATTAATAGTCTAGAATATTTAATATAACCCAATATTACCTATTTTTTGTTATTAACGATGATTGATTTTGATAAAGAAATTGATATATATATACAGTGGCGTGCAAAAGTTTCGGACCAACCTTTTTTTCTCAGTTATTCGATAAAATATTTAATGTAACTCGATAATTTATTTAATCGATGAATATTTTATTAACTTCTCCATCATTTCAAATATTTGAAGGAGCTATGATATGCATAACAGCGTGGTATATTATTTTGTTTGTATAGTGTATGGTTTGTGTACAGCGTCGAACGCGTTCGGTCAGTGTGCAAAAATATTGGGCCGCTGTCTCACCTTCTCCAGCCACACGGTGTGTTTACGTTTTCTTCCGCGCTTTCTGTCGCGTTAGTTCGAAACATAAAGAACCATGAAAAAATCAGTTCTATTTCTGCCGCAGTGGCGAAACACACAAAAACTGCGGACCGCGAAGTTGTGTTAAAACTATTTGAAAAAGGAAAGAGTTCTCGTGATATTGCAAATACTCTATCTATTGGGGAAAGCACAGTAAACCGTATTATTGCGAAATATAAATCAACAAATTCGTTGTGTGATAAAAGTCGAAGCGGTAGACCACGAAAAACATCAAAACGCGTGAACAAAATCATTAAAAGAAAGTGCGTCATAGATCCGCGAAAAACGGCAGCAATAATTTCGCGAGAATTACGCAGTGAAAATCTTGCTGATATCAGTCGGAGTACGGTATGCCGAGGTCTGATGGCTATGGGATAGATTGGGCGCGTCGGTGTAAAGAAACCACTCACTAGCACAAAGCATAAGAAGGCTAGATTGAATTTTGCGAAAAAAAATCAACATTGGACAGTATCGAATTGGCGGAAAGTTCTTTTTTCCGACGAATCCAAATTTCAATTGTTCGGAAGTGATGGTCGCAAGTACGTAAAACGTCCAGCAGGTACCAGATACGATGTACGATATCAAATTCCAACTGTAAAACACGGTGGCGGAAATGTTAAATTTTGGGGAGCATTTTTCGGATAACGGTATTGGTCCGCTGATAGAAATCCAAGGCAATATGGACGCTATAATGTATCGAAATATATTGCAAGACCATATGCTCCCATTTGCAAAGAAAAATATGCCGAATGGGTGGATATTTCAACACGAAAATGATCCCAAACATGCTTCGCGTCTTGTGAAGAATTTCCTTGAAAGCCGAAAAGTGCGCCTTCTCAACTGGCCCTCGCAGTCGACGGATTTAAATCCGATTGAACAATTGTGGCAAGAGCTCAAGGTTCGCGTTGGAACGAAGAATCACTCCAACAAGACGAAATTATGGGATCATTTGCAATATGAGTGGGAAAAGATTCCACAAGATCGCATCTCGCAATTAATTGCGTCTATACCCCGACGACGTGCTGCTGTAATCGCTGCTGAGGGCATGGCAACGAAGTATTGACTCGAGAGAGAAAACTAAACCATGTTTTGTTATTTTTATAATGTTTTGTTTTTTGTTTACATACGCAATAGTATTTGGCCCAATACTTTTGCACAGTCATTAAATAAAAACTGTTGGATAATTAATTGTTGAAGAGTGATATTACTGTTTATACCACATTTTTTTAATATCAAGCATCTCCACGCCAATTATAAGTGTCATCACTCGTTTATATTTCCCGTACCATCGTATTTCTATGCAATATCCACGAAAAATAGGGTGGCCCGAAACTTTTGCACGCTATTGTATATATGTATATATATATATATATATATATATATATATATATATATATATATCGCCAATAAATAGATATCCATGCGATAGGACTTTTAGATGCCGTTTGGATGTCGTTTTGTCAACTTTATGGATGCCTTTTGGACAACTTTTAGATGCCTATGGCGTCTTGGCATTCTCATGCCTTTAAGAGGATATCTTTCGGATACCATATAGATAACATTTTGCTACCTGGGTCAACTCAGCACGAACGATCCTGAAGTTTTTCCGCGAAAACTCAGGCAATTTTTGGAATTTCGCTTTAAAAATTGGGCACAATATTCTCAAGACATTGAACTGTCGATTTATGGAAAGAAAAAAAATCGATTTTTTTTCAAACTTGTAAATGGTCTTCCCCCCTTAAAGTAGATGTAAAAGAAAAAACAGCATTTTGTAAAAAAGCTTGTTAAAAAAGTTGTGCGTTGACGTTTTCGCCCCAGTGCGACCGCGGAAGCAGCAAAATTACAATGCGACCGCGCAGAGTTGATATGATGATGATAATAATGGTAGCAATAACGATAACATAATAATAATTATTGCAACCTTATAGACCCTTCGTATGAGGCCCTCGATAAGGCCGAACTGCACGAGCTTCCTCTCGTTTATTCGAAGATTCTGAGGATTTAAACGCTGGCACAAGTCCCTCATGCTTGTACCGTGCGTCATGCTGGCGTACATACGATATATGTCTCGAAGATACGCCGGTTGACGAGCTAAACAAGATATAAAAAGAGGCCGAATATTTTATAGTTTTTCGTTTACCGTTTTAACAGCTTCATTTACATTTACATACGCGATTTGGACGCGTAGACTATACATCTCTCCTGCAGGTTTTGATCTTCCGCGAGATCTTTCAGCTTGGGTGTTGCCGCGTAGACGTTGCTGTACTGAAATATCGGTATCAGAGTCACGACACCGTAATACCTTTAAAAAGGAAAAACGAAATAGAACAATTGCCGTGGTACCAAAGTTACTTTGTTCCGGTTTCTCCGCATCACCGCTTTTTCATACATACACGAGATTTTGAACGCAACTCTTAACCAAATTGTTCTCGACGTCGGCCTCGGCGGCGATTCGGGCCACGTGGTTGAAACCATCGATGTAAGGTAGAACCTGCTGGGTCGTGAGGTCCCACTGATCGCTGCAAAAGGCCTCACGACCCTCCAGGAATATCGGCACCTGGTGATCCAGCACGGGCTTTGGCTCGGCTGCCAATCTCACCACTTTCAGATGAGAGGTCATTGTCCCTTCTGAATTATCCAAAGAAGGATTATTAAAACGCTCGAGAAAAATTGCCTACGTAAATAAATGATATAAATGGACAATGCAGCAAAGAAAAATAATGCCCAAGTAATTGAGTAATAGCGTATTATTCATTCGTTTGTGGGATGGCGTACGGAGTGGAGAAGTGAGGGTGGAAGAGGAGGGAGCAAATGGAAAAATAACAGGGTACATATGTTAAAATGGCAATGGGTATAAGTGACAATGCGCCTGGCTACCCTAGCAGATTGGGTGCCTATCAATTTACTATACGAATGCCCAAGGCACTTTGGTAGGCATATTAGTCCGAAAAGTGCCGGTAAATGCCGATGAATGACGAACGTTAAATTTTATGAGCGCACAGAGAATGCCTTTCGAGTGCCTGTTAAAATGTCTATGGAAATACTGATGCGAATGCCGGTAAGAATGTCTATGGAAATACTGGTGCGAGTGGCTGTTGAGTCTCGGCAAGAATGTTTTGCACTTACATTCCTAACCAAAATACATTTCGGTAAGATTTTCAAGTACTTCGTGTGGCGAAGTACTTGAGTATACAAGTCTGGAAAAAATCAATCATATTCAAGATTATCATGATATCAATTTGTTTGATTTTTTTCAAACAATTTTATTTCGTGACGAAGGCCTTAAGTTGTAACTGGAACTCAATTTTGGTTGGGATGGAATGAGCATACATCTTGGATACTACAACCAGTATATTATCATATGAAGTGCTCCTTCTTAGTTGGCTGGTTATTTATTCGTACGTTCGGCTTTGGGTATACCGCAGCTGTCAGAAGAAATTGTAATGCCGGTGAATATCGAAAAATGCCGGTGAATGCCTAAAAAAATGTAATGCCAGTGAGTGCCTAACAAAGCCGGTGAATGACCAAAAAAATGCCGGTACTTCGGATACAAAATTCTGGTTTGGTCACTCTTCAGCACTTACCGTCACTATTTGAACCAGAATGCCTGCCAAAGTAATTATAAATGCCTACAATAGGCACGGCATTCAGCCAGTCACTTCAATAGGCATATCAAACGACTTTCATTGGCATTTATCACGGCACCCAATCTGCTAGGGTACATATTGAGAACTAGCTTTCCGCTCGCGGCTTCGCTCGCTTAAACTTGTGTTGAATGATCCTTAATGAAATGTGCTTCTGAAATGTTTCATTAAGGGGTTAGGCCTCCTCTAGAATTTTCGAAAAATCGATTTTTTTAATGGTCCCCTAGGACCTCAAAAATTACGTCCCAAAAGATTATGGCCGGGAAAAATCTCTAAGTACTCGGTTTTCGAATTTTTGTGCAAGGCCACCCGGTCCGCAGCGCGACTACTCAAAACTTCAAAAGATTTTTTTTTATTGCATAGTTCATTTGTTATTAACAATTA
The DNA here is from genome assembly GCA_963210295.1 of Ophion ellenae. Lineage (NCBI taxonomy): Eukaryota > Metazoa > Arthropoda > Insecta > Hymenoptera > Ichneumonidae > Ophion > Ophion ellenae. The sequence continues at coordinate 6,644,595 of OY723385.1, read as the reverse complement.
TCTGACGGTTTTTTAGGCAAATTTTTCACTTTCCGATTTGGAAGTGCGCCATTTGGCCAAAAGTCAGTAGATCGAGAAAAAATCCTACTTACTTCAATAGCAGTAATTTTATATAAACGAAAAAAATTCATTGGCCCATTAAAATTCAAAAATTACAGGAGCTGTTTGTCCGGCCGTGGACCCGGGAAAAACGGAGACGTCATCGCAAAAACGCTGCACAGCCGCCATTTTGAAATTAATGGCTTCAAAAAAAATTATTGTGTACAGTCACTGAAATGTATGATAAACACCCTTTCTTGTAATCTCGATTTATTTTGTAGTTTTTCTGCGAAAAAAAATCCCTAAAAAGCCTATTTTTCGGCCTCTAGAGTGGCCTAAGGCCTGAAGGAACACGTAGAATTGTGTTGAAGATCATCAATACTAAATTTGACGTAAATCTGAACAGATAGTTATTTTACCATACAAACTTTGCTACCCCCTTTTCCCCTTGAGGATTGAATTTCCAAAAACGCTGAAATTTCAATAATTGTGTCTAGGAGCAGTAATACAAAGTTTCAAGTGAATTCGACCCGATTTTTTTTCCCGTACAAACTTTGCCACCCCCTTTCGTTTGGGGGTTGAATTTCGAAAAACGCTAAAATACGTGTTTTATTTATTGTGTTGAAGAGCATAAATACTAAATATCAAGTAAATGTACTGACCAGATTTTTTTATTTTACATACAAAATTAGTCACCCTCTTTCTCCCCTTAGGGGCTGCATTTCTAAAAACGCTGAAATACGTGTTTCGTTAATTGTGTCAAGAAGTACGAATACTAAATTTCAAGTACATCCGGCCAGATTAAAAAAAAATACATACAAACTTTAACACCCCTTTTTTCCCTTTAAGGCCTTATATACGCGAAAAATTTCAAACTTTTTCAGTTTTTTATTATTTTTTATTCCATTAGCCTGAACGGTTAGGAATATTTTAAGCTTTACAGAATTGAAAAATTCTGTAAAGCTATTAAATGAAGTAAGATTGCATTTATAATAGATACCGCGCGGCGCGCCCGACCGCCAACATCAAAGCCGTTTTTCCATTATTCGCTTTTTTTAACCTTGTAAACGTTCTAACTCTTGAACGAAGGTTCAGATCGCTTTGAAATTTTTACAACATGCTCTTAGTATCATCACCTATCGTGTGAACCACAGGAACAAAAATTTCAATAACACAAAAAAATATAAAAAATAAAATACCGACAGAAAATTGAGTAAAATTTCTTGAAGTTTCGAATTTTTAAAATAATAATTTTTTAAATAATATTGTTGGCTTACACTGAAGATACATTCATTATGCAATTATAAATATGTTAATTTTTTCAGACACCCACATCGATGTCGAGAACTTTCACCATCAATGAGCGCGCAAAAAAAATACATTGCTTTATTATGTTTTATCTCCGCCATTTGTTAGTATTTTTGTTTTTTTTTTACATATACTTAACCATGTGCATACATGATCTGTAAAAAAATGTTGTCAATATATGAGTCATTTTTTTTTTAACCGCGTCTAGAAAAGTACCTTCGAAAATCGGCGAAATCGCGTATATAAGGCCTTAAGGATTGAATTTCCAAAAACGCTGAAATTTCATGAATTGTGTCTAGGAGCAGTAATACAAAGTTTCGAGTAAATTCGACCCGATTTTTTTTATTTTCCGTAAAACTCGGCCACCCCCATTTGTTTAGGGGTTGAATCTCGAAAAACCGCCGCCATTTTGTTTTTTTCACTCATGACATTTTTTTTTGTATTCATTTGAACGTCAATATAATTATGTAATTTTATCCCCTCCTCAAGAGATCTGGAGATAGAAGATATAATACCAATGATAAGGGAGCGAAAAAAGGCAAAAAAATAGATGAAGTGATAGAAGAGGGACTGGAAAACTTTAAAAAAACAGAAACTACGGAGGGAAGAAGAAAAAATCAGAAAATCGACATATTGAGTCCATGGAAATATTGGGCAGAGAAGGGAGTAAAGGGTAGGGACAAGGAAATATGGGCGAGGCTAAGATGTGGCAACATAGAAAGGGCGGAAAAGAAAGGGGAAAAGGATTGGACGTGCAGGATATGTAAAGAAAAAAATGAGATATTGGAGCACCTACTGATATGTAAAAAAAGGTAGGGAGTTGGTATCAGAGAAAGCGAAGAAGAAAGCGGAGGAATTGATTAAAGGAATGGACGATTTGGCAGTAAAGGGGGAAATCATAAATATGCTGGGAGGAAAAATACAAATACGGATATGCGAGTACTATAGGGAAATAAAGGAAATGTGTAGAAAGATGAGTAAGGAGCATGGGGGAGGAGAGATCGACGGAGTGGACGAATAATTAAAGGAAGGGAGAATGTGAAAATAATGCGGAATGTAGGAATATATGGTGTAGATAATAAGTAAAAAGTATGTATGTGAAATATTAATGTTTTGTAAAAAACTTTGCAAAAAAGTTGTGCAAATAAAACTCGATACTAACTAGTGAAGGAATAAAAGGAAATCTGAGCAAAGAATTGCCCGAGAATGTGAGAGCCTTCGAATGCATGGTAAGGAAGAAAACCTAAAGGAGAAAAAGGACGAAAGACAAATGTTAACAAAAAAAAAGAAGGAATCGTGTAGAAGAGTATCATTGTACCGAGGGGAACTGTGTATAAACCCGCCAGGGTTTCAGTACAGTCGTGCTGTATGTTGATATAGGAAAAAATTAGAAGGTTAGTTTTTCGACAGGTGATTTTGTAGGTGCCGCGGGTGCTAAATCCAAGTTTGCCTAAAAATCGGGGTGTAGGGTTTTTTAGGGGATGAAAGGGGATGGGGTGGATTAATGCCAAACTACAACCCCCACGAGGTCGGCGCCGTGAGACAAAATGTTCAGAAAAATCCGAGTTTTATTTTTGTCCACAGCGCCGAAGTCCTGGAAGTTCATTTTGGGGGTGAAAAAGTGGGGTGAAATTTTGGAAAATCAGTTTTTATTCGATAACTCTTTAGGAGAAATTCATACAATTTCTGTTCAAACGGGAACGTTGTAGCCCTTGGAAAGACGCGTCGATCGAGTACTCGATCATCGCTCTCCAATAATATCTTCACCCCCAAAAGAATTGTTGAAGTATAAAAAAAAATTGTTTATTGAATAACTCAAAAACAATCGATTTTTCGGGGATGGTTGAAATGTATGAAATGTAGAGAATAATTTTCTCTATATTTTCGTTCCTATGGACCACCCTTGAATTTTGCTTTTTCGAACCCCTCTCAGGGGTTGAAAATTCAAAATGAAATTGTGGGAAAACTATTGACCGAAAATAAAGAGATACGAGTTTGGCGCTGTGGACAAAAATGTAACTGAGGGTTCAAGCTACAAATTCTCCCACGGAGGCGAATTCGTGCGGTCAATAGTTTTCCCAGAATTTCATTTTGAGTTTTCAACCCCCGAGAGGGGTTGGAAAATCAAAATTCAAGGGTGGTCCATACAAACGAAAATATAGAGAAAATTATTATCTACATTTCGTACATTTAAACCATACCCGAAAAATGGATTGTTTTTAAGTTATTCAATAAACATTTTTTTTTGTATTTTAACAATTTTTTTGGGGGTTGAAGATATTATCGGAGAGTGATGATCAAATACTCGATCGACGCGTCTTTTCAAGGGCTACAACGTTCCCGTTTGAACAAAAATTGTACGATTTTTTTCTAAAGAGTTATTGAATTAAAACTGATTTTTCAAAATTTCACCTCACTTTTTCACCCCCAAAATGAACTTCCACGACTTCGACGCTGTGGACAAAACTAAAGCCCGGATTTTTCTTCACATTTTGTCTCACGGCGCCGACCTCGTAGGGGTTGTAGTTTGCCATTAATCCACCACCATCTCCTTTCATCCCCTAAAAAAAACCCTACACCCCGATTTTTAGGCAAACTTGAATTTAGCACCCGCGGCACCTATAAAATCACCTGTCAAAAACTAGCCTTCTTCTAATTTTCTCCGATTCCGGGGTTTTTCAGCGACAGCACGACTGTACTATATACTTGGAAGTTAAGAATTATAGTATGCCATTATTCATTCATCTTTAAACGTCGAAAAGATCGATTTTTATATTTAACAGTAGGGTAAGGCACCCAATTATTGGCACTTTGAGGATCACTGTGTACGTAAGAGAGAAGTGTCAATAATTGGTGGGGTGTGAAAATAAGGTCACTTTACGCCATCTCGAGTATCTTATACGAAAATTTACCGGTAAGAGTGCACATTTTATGGGAATTGAGATCCTCCATGACTTGGCGGAGCATCTGAGAAAGTTGCGTCTTGTCGTCGGACGAGGAAAGAAAGCCATTCTCGATTTCAAGGGCCATCTGGGTAACATAACGTCATATCTGCTCGTAAATATTTCTACGTGTATGTCCTTGTCATATTTTTGTTCGTTTACGAGCGCTGAAGCACCACAAACGTAAAACGCTAAATGATATGCGCTCATAAATCACGACTAGTGCGCAGGGTTGCAAATAATGCATGACTTTTTGTAATGCATTGGCGTTTTCGTTACTCATTACTTTACATTTTGTAATGAAAAAAAAATGTCATTGCCCATTACATTACATTCAGTAATGTAACAAATTTCCGTTACTCATTACATTGCATTTTGTAATGCAAACAATTGCCATTACACATTACATTGGATGTTGTAATGTAAAAAATTTTCATTACTCATTACATTGGAAATTGTAATGTAAAAAATGTCCATTCCTCATTATCTTACATTTTGCAATGTGAAATATTTTCATTACCCATTACAATGTAATGGGCAATGGAACTTCTTTACATTACAAAATCCAATAGAATGAGTAATGGAAATATTTTACATTACAAAATGTAATGTAATGAGTAATGGATTTTCTTTACATTACAAAATGTAATGTAATGAACAATGGAATTTTTTCACATTACTAATGCAATGCAATGTAAAAAATCTCCATTACTCATTGCATTACACATTTTAATGTAAAACAATTCCATGACCCATTACATTGGACTTTGTAATGTAAAAAATGTCCATTACTCATTACAATGTAATGTGTAATGAATTTTTTTGTCATTACACATCACACTGCATTTTGTAATGAAAATGTTTCACATTACAAAATATAATGTAATGAGTAATGGAAATTTTTTACATTACAAATTCCAATGTAATGTGTAATGGAAATTTTTTACAATACAAAATAAAATGTAATAAGGAACGGAAATCGTTTACATTACACAATAAAATGTAATGAGTAATGGAATTTTTTTACATCACCGAATGTAATGTAATGGAAAATGAAATATTCTTTCATTACCCATTAAAAAGTACGTACTGCTAGTACGGTTATAAATTGTTTCATTGTTTCTTTTTTAATTTCCTCCAGGATTTTTAGTTTTTTTTTTCTACCCTTTCGTGAATATACCAGAAAATCGGACATCTTCTTGACCACAGGCTCGTAGTGGACAGTACGAGCTTCGGCGTTGCAGACGAAGCAGAGATTGAAGTAGAAGGCGTTCCTCGCGTACTTCTTGTCGTCTATCCTTACAGGGAAACCCAGAATTTTATAGTCCCGAAGAGTACTAGAAAAAATCGCGCACCCAATCGTGTTTGTACAGTCGTGCGTCAGAGCAGAAGAAAACAAAAACCATAAAGCGAAATTGTTTCTACAATAATGGATTACCAGCAGTAGAGAATGCGCGCTCGGTACACGGCTGCAGCAATCTCCCAGACCGAAAAGCGTTTGCCTGGGTCGATACTCGGATAGATGACTGCTGCGCCGTGCACTGGCTCGCGCACCATCTACCGGGCCAGCATATTCGCCGAGTTTTTTATGGTCGAGGGACTCAAACTCAGTGAAAAAGCAGCCACCTGTATCGACACGGGTTTTCTGCAGTTTCCCTGTCCCCTTGAGCAAACTCGATGCAGTAGTGTAGTCAATGAGAATGAGCCTCTACGTGAAAGCCTTTACAGTTGAAAATTGTGCAGTGGCAAGTGTTAGATAGAAAGTGATAGCGATGATAGCTTAAGTTAGTAGTAGGAATGACTAGTCAACGGAAAATCTGTAAATTTGCGAGTCTGAAAAAAGCAAAATATAATACATTTAGGTTCAATAATAACCATGATATGGAAAGAAATTATGTGAGAAGTGTATGTGATAGCTATGTGTATTATATTATGAACAGTGAAGTATTAAGGCCTTAGGCCACAGTAACAGGTATAAAATCATGTGCGAATTTAACAATTTTTTTCGTACGAAAAAGTGATTCACTCATAAAATTTAGTTTTTAATTTTAAAAACTCAGTAAATAGATGAGTTTTTAATTTTAAATAGATGAGTTTTTAATTTTAAAAAACTCATCTATTTAGTATGAATATCAAGCTGTTAGAATTTTTTTAAATCGATGTACAAAATGGCCGACTACTCGAAACAGCTTTCTTACAATTGGCGTGACAAATAACTTCAACAATTTTCACTCGATTTACTTCAAATTTAGAAGTTATGTTCCTAATCGCATTTCGCAGAGAAGTACGTACGGAATTTCTGATTAATCGAAAACTTCTCATTTTATGAGCAGTTTATGAGCAGTTATAACGAAATTTTTCACTAAAAATTGATTTCTTAAGTTCAAATACCTACAACTTTTGAATGAAACAATATTTTTTAAATTCCGTGCGTACTTTCTTGGTATTCCAATGTAGATTGACGAGAATTTTTGTTTTTCGTTCTGGGTAAAAAATAGTGGATGCTAAATGTCACGCCGCGGAGCGCCTAAAAAAAAGATAAAAGCAAATATTAGTAGTCGGCTATTTGTACATCGAAAAAAAATATATATTTATTTTCTAACAGCTTGATATTCATACTAAATAGATGTGTAATGAATTTTATGAGTGAATCACTTTTTCAAACGAAAAAAAAATTGTTAAATTCGCACATGATTTTATACCCGTTACAGTGGCCTAACCCCTTAAGCATTAAAATTGGATGAGTACAGAGATAATATTTTTTTTAATATACAGTTTTGCTGCACAAAATCGGCTACTGCACTGTGTAATCAATTCATCCCAGTAATAATCAAGGGACAATCTTCTCACTTTCGACACTAAAAAAAAGGCTATTTTCGTGAATTTTTTGATAGGTTTATATTAAACATATTGATATAAAAGTTGTGACACTTGATAAATACACTTTCGAAATATCAGGTGTACAACTTAGTTCGGTCTGTTTTCAAAAGATGGCTCTGGGTGCTATAAATGGTTGACGGCAACAGCTGATTTTTGCTGTATCGTGAAGTATCAACATCTCTTAACCAAACATCGTTTATAGACCTTTGAGTTTCGCGCATCAAGTCTAATTTTTACTGCGGTGAAAATGTCGAATTTCGTCCCAAATAAGCACCATTTGCGGGAAGTGTTGATTTTCTGTTTCAATTGGAAGAAAAGTGCAGCTGAAGCCCACCGAATGCTTGTGGAAGTTTATGGTGTACAGCTACAGGCAACAACTGATCCGTTTAACGCGGTCCTCTAGTTTCTCGACTGTTTTTTTACGGCTTTTTCAATAATTTTTTACGGGCAAAGCATCGAAATAATCAATCTCATTGTTTTTGCATAATCTTTATTAACATTTAAATAAGCTTTACAATTTTTTTCAGTCAAAATATATAATAGAATAAAGGTTATAGTCGCCAACAGGAAGACATCAAGTAAAAGAGGTGCTTGACGGTGACCAAGATTGCGGCTGTTCTGCTTATCTGAAATAAAAAAACCAAACGGCATTTTAATCTTCATATTTAAGACTAGCGATTGAACTAGAGTGAATTCTAAATTAGAAACATTGACTTTTTTATACACTTTTCAAAATTACATTCTATTTTTACTCATTTTTTCTCAAGTTTTTCGCTCGTACAAAAAAAACTATCGAAGCAATCATGATAATCCTAGTTCAATCGCTGGCTTATAACATATTAAAGATGCTGTATAAATTTGAACAAGATCGGTGCAGTAGTTTCTGAAATATCGTGGTCACCGTTTCGAAAAATGGTGTTGCGAGAAAAACGCGTTTGAAAGTTCGCGCATGTGATTTATACTAAAAATTTCATGTCACAGTAAATCTGCTATGCCTGGACCATACAATAGGCCTTCCTCTTCTTCTTGGAAGTCACGCAGAGCTGCTCCGTCTTCCCTTTTCGCGATTCGGGCCTGTTTTACAACATCACTCGTGCGCCTTGCTGAACGGTCGATCCGAGAGCTATCACGCTGTTGAACATATCCTTTAGCTTGTGGGCCGATTTTCACTCCCATGGTTTCCAAGGTCTTCAGGATAGATTTGAATCCTTCGTTGAAGATTATGACAGCGAGAAACGTGGCGATTTCAACCACTTTTGGCCCAGAATGGAGGTGCTTCGGAGCATAAGTCCAGATTAACAAATTGAGCGACTCGTTATTATTTTGAGTTTCCGCGCCCAGGCATCTGCTTAACAATTCTTCTTTGGATAAATCCTCATAAATTGGCTTCATAACTTTTTGAACTGCTTCAGAAAGAGGTGGTTTATTGTGTTTGAATTGCTCAGCCTCTCCGAGAAGCCCATACCTGCTCCGTTCCAGGGCCGTAACTTGTGAACCACTTAGAATATCGGAAAATCCTTTGGCACACATTTTCTACACATGTTGTAGATGTGATTTATGAAAAAAAAATCGATTTTTTCGACCCGAGAAACTAGAGGACTGCCTTAAAGCGAGCTATAGCCGAAAAACGTCCAGAATATGCGACCAGACACGAGTCCATAATCTTTCAACATGACAACGCTCGGCCTCACGTTGCTATTGCGGTTAAAAACTATTTGGAAAATAGCGGGTGGGAAATTCTGGCTCACCCGCCTTATAGCCCAGACCTTGCCCCTTCCGACTACCATTTGTTTCGATCGATGCAGAACGCTTCGACTGGAACACGCTTCACGTCACAATGGGGTATCAAAAATTGGCTCGATTCATTCTTGGCTTCAAACGATGAACGCTTCTTCCGCGACGGAATTCATAAATTACCAGAAAGATGGGGAAAAGTAGTGGCTAGCGATGGACAATATTTAGATTAATGTATTAATTCATTTTATCCTTCAAATAAGTGCGTATTTTGAACAAAAAAACGGACTGAATTAAGTTGTACACCCAACACATAAAATTAAAAAGTTAATGTATTTATGTAACCCAAACAAACTTTAAACACGTTTTTCTAGAAACAAGGTTTTCGACGGCCTTTTGATAAAACCGTCCAAACGACTGAACCAATCCTTATGAAATTTTAACCACATACTCTTTACAACTATAGCTATAGCGTAAATCAAGGATTTTTCCAAATTTTGATATTTACTATTATGTTTTTGCCAAAAACGGTGAAAAAATCGTTTTTTTTTGTTTTTTCGAAAAATGTCCGCTATTTTGTTATTTTAGCATATATAAAAAATCGTATGATATGCGCTATAGCCATTAACATACTGAATCCAAAACCGTTTGATATTTTTGTTTCCGATGATCCATCTCCGAGATTTCATCAACAGCGCAGGCCTACAAGTTTTTTAGGACTTTTTTAACTACCATTTTCGTCTATAAATAGTGACTTGAATGATTTAAAAAAAATGTATTTCGAAAGCGTATTTATTGAGTGTAACAACTTTTATATCAATATCTATAATATAAACCTATCAAAAAAATGGACGAAAATAGCCTTTTTTTAGCGCTCCAAGTGAGAAGACCCCTTAAGTTGCAACATTTTTTTCACCCGACAGACATAATTAGCTCTCTCTGGGTACTCGAATATTTAGGAGCAGTTGCTTCTTACACTGTGATGGTGCTCCGCTGCAATTGAGCCTTTGGAATAATGTAGACGCTCACGTTGTCGAATATATCTTTGGAGATAAAGTTGTCGGGTACCTCAATCAAAAGAAATTTCGATTCAATTGAAACGGGAATAAAGACATGATTATTATATCGCAAATTCACAAGTTCCCAAACACATTAAGGCGGGATATACATTAAGATAGGAAAAAATTGAGCGATATTGAGGAATTTTTTAAACTAAGAAATAATTATTCTACAATTATCAAACTTTCGGTATACTTTAATCGTACATTTAAGTATGAATTTGTTTTAAATTTATTTATCGTCAAAATTGAATTCTAATTCAAAATTCAAATGAAGATAATGCAAATTTAAGAGAATGGTCTGCATATACAAAAAAAAACAACATTTCTTTAAAATGGGAATCAAAGTCATTGTTTTAATAATTTTTCAGAAACGCCTTAATTGATCGATGAGATAAACAAGCGCAGAAAGTAAGGTTATGTAAGATTTCCGTGAGAAGCTAACCTGGCAGGTTATCTTGGGTCCCGCTATGTGATGGAACTCGGAAAAAAATATACATCGTATGACACCCTCTTGTTCCTTGCTGTCAACGATCTCCAGGCTCGAGGCTTGCATCGTTCCGTGGTTTTCTCCATTTGTCATTCGTCGAGCGAGATTTCCGCGCGCGCAAAGTGCACGACGACGGGACTTTGTGCTTTGTTTTGGTAGTGAACAAAATAGAGGATCGAAGAAACGTCAGAATCGTACGATACACGTGAGTGCCTTAAACTTATGATGCAATTTCACCGGGACTCGCACGGCAATATCATTGGAGGCTTGTCACGCTCTGAACACTGCTGAGCACTGCGATTGGCCGATTTAATTCCGCGAATCATCATAGCCTGTTCCGGGCATGTTGGTACGGCTGATTAACGCATGGAGGCTAGAGTGGGAGGAGGCCGATCTGTGCATTTCAAAGTGGCTACAAAAATGTGGTCAGACCGGGATGGCGCCACTATCTCTAAAATCTCGAGCACGAAGCTGAGTATCGATGTCGTGTAAGAGAGATGGAAGAGGATCGAATACGCATCCCAGCAAGCAGTGCAGCGAGATCGCGCGCAAAAGTTACCCCCTCTCTAGTCTCTTACGCGCCCGTCACACAATCATAGTAGCGCGTGTCCGTAAGCGAGCGACGCTCGGACATCTTCGGAAACAGCCGAGCGCGCCAGTTTCCCGACCGCGCCTTCGGCAGCTACACCAACACATGGACGCCGAGCTCGTTCATGTGCGGCCAAGCCGAAACGAAGGCTTCAAGGGAAAAAGCAATGTGAGCACGACTCGCGCGTGACGTCACCCGACGGAACGCGCGAGGCTTTTAGATGATTTCGATGCTTATTTAGCTCTTGATTCTCTGCGTTATCAATGTATACAAAAAAATGTATCGCGCACCCTGATTGCTTATTTTTTTAGTTTATACGTTAATTTAAATATAATTATCAATCCAAATTACAACTTATTTATCTTCTAAAAAATTGTTTACGCTTTACTCACACCCGTCCTTATGCCAAATAAATTATAATTAATAAAAGTAAGCGGAAATATATTTATATTCGTATTATTATATTAATTCTCATAATTTCATCAAACGATAAAGCATTATCCCCAAAAGCAAGCCAATCAACCATCCGGCCGCGAATCGTCAGTACCAGAAAGTGTATATTCTACAAGCGATGGGATGGTCCCGTTGGTAGCGTTCCTGGCTTCGGTCCGCAGAAGCGTAGGATCGTTCCTCGCGCTCAGTGCTTTTTTTTAAATTATTATCACTATTAATTCTTGTTTGATTAGTTATTTTTATTAAGTTATCATTATTATTTTTATTAGTTATCTTTTAGTGCCGAAAAATTTATCGCACACTCCGACCGCTTATTTGATTAGTTTGTACGTTAATTTGAATGTAATAATAAATCTACATTACAACTTATGTATCTTTTAAAAAATTGTTTGCGCTTCACTCATACCCGTCTCTATGCCAAATAAATTGTAATTCATAAAAGTAAGCGCCCTGTCATTTTGGTCAACCGGTTGTACAAGACAGTTGAGTCAACGTAAAAGTTCAACGGTTGAATTTGGACAGCTTCTCAACTGTTCATCTTTGAAAGTCGACCATCCTGCGTTTTCTGAGGATGGTTGACTCGATGGTTAACTCGGCGGTTGATTGGATGGTTGACTCGACGCAATATATTTAATGATTAATCAAATTATACTGTCTTGATAATTAAATTGATGATTTGCGGAGAATTGAGTCATCAAACACTGGGGGGAGGGGGGGGGGGGGGAATATCCGCAGCAGATTGTGCGACGGAGTGAGACAACCATCCAGCGAAAACAAAATGGCCGCGGTTAAACAACCGTTGAATCAACCATTAGGATTTTTTTTACGGTCGACTTTATAGTTGTAAAGCTGTCCAAATTCAACCGTTGATTATTTCGGTTGACTTTGCAGTTGCCAAAATTGCTAGCGCGGAAATATATTTATAGTCGTATTATTATATTCATTCTCGTAAGTTACGATTCGCGGCCGGATGGATGTGGCTTGTTTTTGGGGATAATGCTTTATCGCTTGATGATAGTATATGAGAATGAATATAATAATGCGAATATAAATATATTTTCGCTTAGTTTTTATGAATTACAATTTATTTCGCATAGGGACGGGTGTGAGTAAAGCGCAAACAATTCTTTAGACGATAAATAAGTTGTAATTTAGATTTATTATTAAATTAAAATTAACGTACAAACTAATCAAATAAGCGGTCGGAGTGCGCGATAAATTTTTCGACACTAAAAGATAACTAATTAAAATAATAATGATAACTAATAAAAATAACTAATCAAATAAGAATTAATGGTAATCAGAATTAAAAAAAAAAGCACTGAGCGCGGGGAACGATCCCGCGCCCCTGCGGACCGAAGCCAGGAACGCTACCAACGGGACCATCTCATCGCTTGTAGAATATGCACTTTCTGGTACTGACGATTCGCTGCCAGATGAATGATTCGCTTGTTTTTGGGGATAATGCTTTATCGCTTGATGAAAGTATGAGAATTAATATAATAATACGAATATAAATATATTTCCGCTTACTTTTATGAATTATAATTTATTTGGCATAAGGATGGGTGTGAATAGAGTGTAAACAATTTTTTAGAAGACAAATAAGTTGTAATTTGGATTTATTGTTATATTTAAATTAACGTATAAACTAAAAAAAAGCGATCAGGGTGCCCGATACATTTTTTTGTATACATTGATAACGCAGGGAATCAAGAGCTAAATAAGCATTGAAATCGTGTAAAAGCCTCGCGCGTTCCGTCGAGTGACGTCACGCGCGAGTCGTGCTCAGATTGCGTTTTCCCTCGAAGCCTTCGTTTCGGCTTGGCCGCACATGAACGAGCTCGGCGTCCATGTGTTGGTGTAGCTGCCGAAGGCGCGGTCGGGAAACTTCGGCGCGCTCGGCCCTTTCTGAAGATGTCCGAGCGTCGCTCGCTCACGGACACGCGCTACTATGATTGTGTGATGGGCGCGTAAGAGGCTAGAGAGGGGGTAAATTTTGCGCGCGATCTGGCTATATATCATTTTGCATCTCTCTCGCACGCAGAGTACTTCTCTGTGTAGCCACTTTTTTCAAGTCTCTCCATAAGAGATTGGACTCCTCCCACTCTAGCCTCCCTGGATTAACGCTTCCTTACAAATGTAAAGACACTTTTGAACATTGACATTTTCGACGGCAATGTCGCAGCATGTGTAACATCTAGGGCAATCGAAAATCGTCAAACTGTGCGTCGGTAAATACTACAAAGGCTGATGCCTCGTTTTCCCTGAAAAAACTACACCATCTATACGAAAACGGCTTGGAAATTCGTGAGGTTATGTTGAGCTTCAGCCCGATTCCACATACTCGCGATTCAAATCCCCAAAGTCTTGGCGCCTCTCGCGGCCTAAGGCAGAAGCTCTACTAGTATAGTAAATTTTGTCGAAATACAGTGACAATGGACAAAATTTAAAAAACGATAAACTACTCGAGATTCTGCCGTGTTCCAGGGTGAACGACGGATAATAAAAGTGAATTGTCGTTCCATAAGCCGCCTAAAGATAAAGTCTATTTTAAAAGGTGGTTGTTGGCTCTGAAAATGACTCCCTTCAGGCCACAGGGCGAGTTTGCAGCACGGTTTTACACACAGGTCTGACAACGGCGGTAGTGGGGGTAGGCACCCTTAGCGGCTCTGTTATTTATTCCGATTTCTGCTGCTTGGTGCGTGACGGCAAAGGAAAGTGTGTGCGACGAAGAGAGAAACAGCTTTTCTGTCCTTCTCCCTCCTGACCGCAGCACATGCGCCGTTTGCCCTATCTTAATTTACCGCAGCCCCCTGACACTGGTAGTTAAATGCGCCGTTTGCCCTATCTTAATTTACCGCAGCCCCCTGACACTCGTAGTTAAATGCTGTTCGCAAAATGTCCTTGCTGCACTGTGGCGCTAGTAGTCGTGTGACAGGCATGCATATATATGTATGTTGCGCCGGTGTTTCGAATATCTTACATGAATGAAAGTCTATTGATATATTTGGAATGATTTTCCGTTCTAATGATTGTCCATTTGAACACAATAAATAATGTCGCCATAACGATAACAGGCGAAAGCCACGAAAGTATCGAATCAGTTCAGCTCATCGGAGTATTTAGAGCCGAAGGCTCTCACACAACAGCCAACGCTGGGTAGTGGCGATTTCAAGAACTAAAATGCCGGGACAAAACGCGTTTTCGTTTATCGTATAGGAATAGTAGGCCAGTGTCAGGGGGCTGATTTACCGTAATGTCGTGTAAACTGCATAATATACGAAACCAATAAAAAATAATGTGTTGATTTAAAAAAAAGATGACTACTTTTATCTAAAAAAAAACTAAAAACTTTTTGAATACATGAATTTATGACAGCCCATATCTGTTCATTTTTGCATTTTATTTTATTTCGAGTTTTCTGGTCGAGTATTTATGGTCGCAAATAAGGGTTATTTTGACAATCGCGCCACAAAAACATACGTAAACACCTTGGGCCCATTCGCCGGTGAGAGGTAAGGGGAAAACTACTTCCCCTTGCTAGTAGCGACGCGTAGCGGCGCCTAGTGAATCGAAAAGTGAAGCCGATAAGCGTGCCTACCCCCACCACGAAAATTTAGCTTCGTTGCAAGACCTGTATGTAAGACCGCGGTCTTATTCAGCGCAAAGAGGTAAGGGGGGAAGCACTTTCCCTCACTGGTGGCGACGCGTAGCGGCGCCTAGTAAATCGAAAAGTGGAGACGATAAGCGTGCCTACCCCCACCACGAAAATTTGGCTTCGTTGCAATGTATGTAAGGCCGTCTCCGCAGGGTTACCAGATTTGGCGGTTGGACAAGTCGCCAATTAGAATTTTTCGGCGCCAAACAGTTTCAAAAATCGTCAATTTGGCGCAAAACCGCCAAATCTGGCAACCTTGCGTGGCCAAGCGTACCTACCAAATCGTGGCCATTTCCTGTATATTAGACCGTAGCTGCAGTACCGAAAAACGTTTGAAGTTCATTCATTCAAGCAGCGCCCCTGGCGGAGAGATCTCAACGGGCCAAGCTCCTGATTCCAAATCCAAATAAGTCTGTAGCGGAAAAGAATAGCGTCGAAACATCTCAAACGAATAATATGGGTCAAAATCTCATTCCTCCTAAGTCAATACTTAGAAAGGAAAGAAATACTCAAAATTTTCTCCTCAATAAGTAAAAAAAAAATCGTCTCAAAAAGTAAATCACGTGTCGGCACATCATTTCAGAATTCTTTATTGACACAAGTTCTTTTTTTCCTTCGTTTTTTTTTCTCCTGTTTTTTGCTGAATATATCACAAATTTTGAATAATACTTGATTATATTATTCCACCATTCGTTTCGAAGAATTATATAAGTTTACGTCGCTGTGAATAATATATAAGCGCCAGCTCGCGTCATTGACGCGCGGGAATGTGAAAAATGATTTTTTCTTTTTCACGACGGCGGTAGTGGGACAAGCTTTCTACATTGTGTATGTGTATTCTTTATTTTATTTACTTTTTAATTATTAGAATATTATATTTTTATGAGGGGACACTCTAAAAAAAACAGACATTTCGACTTGCAGTACTGATTATGCTCGCAGAATATTCCCGAGGCGGCAAATGCAGCACCAGTTGCACGATTCTCCCGCACTTTCGATTCATCCGTTTCTTTTCGTCAAACGCCGCATCCACAGGCAAAATACCCCGGCGGAGCGATCCGTTTCCGCATTCGAATTTAACGTTGAAAAACAAAAAATCCATCGAATCAGCGAGTTACAAGGTTAATTTTTTAATTTTGTGGCATTTTTTGCGATAATTTTTATCCCACCCTTCGAATAATGCTCGATGTTTTCTTTTTGGCTTATCGAACTTTTTTCTCCACGATACTAGCCGTGCGCCTGCTGTGTTAAAATTGGCAATACGAAGCTGACGACAAAGAATTAGGAAAATTCACTAGTCATTGGCAACTTCGTTTATTAATTCATCAAAAAGGAACAGCCAAAGAAAAAAATCACGCGACCTTTGACACATTCATCTTGCAACCATTGGACGTTTTTTCTTCCCATTCTGTTCATCTTTTTGTTCGCTCCAACGAGGACAGAAGCGCACGTGAAAAGTCAAGATAATTCGATAAAAAAAAAAGAACGCGTAGACGGATTTGCATTTTCGGAAAAGAAGATATTTCGTCACTTAAATAATTCGTCGCAGCAAAATCGTGTGCTGAAAATCGCAATTGTGTTTTTTTTTCATGTTTGTCTATAGATTTTTCGTAATCATTTTGCCAATGGTCTTTACTGGATTCACTCGCTTCCGTGTGTTAACCTTGTTTCATCGTTTCTCATTTTGTCTCGCTCGTTGCCTCGCCGATTTTTTTTACTGCTCGTTTACGTTTTTTCTCGTCCAATTTCTAAGTTAAAAGTCTGCGCTACATCGCTAGCTAAGTAGAGTTAGTTTAATTTCTTGTTTCATTTCTCCTCTTGTTTCCGTCTTACATTTTCTTTTCTGCTCTTTAATGTGGGCACGTAACTAATTTTATTGCCTGGCAATCTCAAGAGCCATCGTCCACGGACACGATAAAAAAAAAGGAAAGAAAGCGGAAACTAATAGCGCGTGCTAGTTTCTTTCTTCTCTCCCATAATATTATGCGAATAGCGAATTATTGAATTTCCGAAAACTGCATTTTATCGTTTTTATTTGGACAAAAAAAAATACACACCGATCTCCCTCCGCTTCAATTGATAATCGTAACGAGAAATCGTGCGCAGGAGGCCAGCATATTCGAATGTGAATTTTTCAATCGCGAAGGGACCTTTCGTTACGTTCCATGCGTTTGGCTTTGATCTCCCGGAAAAAGTCGTCAATATTCGTGACTAATTTAAATAGACGTACAGTAATTGAGCCTCATCGAACGAAAATCGTTTCATCGTATTCGCGCGAATCTTCGTTCTTTCGAAATTCAGTCGGAGTCTTTGCAACTCGACAGACACCGGGAGGTGCTTCGCTCGTTTCGGTGTGCACAGTTGGGCGTTATTCTATTTATAAATATCAATACGAATTTATTCACATCGTGATTTTCATGTGAATATAAATACAAATTCATTCACAAATATTCTGAACATACAAATAAATTCACAGAAAAATTGTGAATATTTACAAAAAAATCCTGTGATTAAAAAAAAAATTCACATCCAAATCTGTAAATGCAAATGTATTCACGAAAAATTATAAATACAAAAAAGTTCACAAAATAAGTTGTTAATTTTTTCGTATTTAAGACAAATTGAAATCAAATTCACATTGATTAGATTGAAATTACACCAAAAGTGAGTTCTTACGTACTTCGAGAGAAAACATTGCGTCGAGCAAAAACATTGTGTGGAGTTCAACATTGTGCTGAGGTCAACACAATGTTTTCTCTCAAAATACGTAAGAACTCACTCGTGGTGTAAATTTAATATAATTTTCTTCAACTTGAGGAAATTCAC
The DNA here is from genome assembly GCA_963210295.1 of Ophion ellenae. NCBI lineage: Eukaryota > Metazoa > Arthropoda > Insecta > Hymenoptera > Ichneumonidae > Ophion > Ophion ellenae. Next base: position 6,626,615 of record OY723385.1, on the reverse strand, counting down.
AACTCACTTTGTGATTTTTTCATATTTATAATGTAATATTTGAAACTGACAACTTTTTTTGCAAAAAATTATTTTCCTCGACGCAATGTTTTCTCTCAAAATCCGCAAGAACTCACCTTTGATGCAAATTTCAATTCAATCATTGTGAATTTGATTTTAATTTGTCTTAAATACGAAAAGAATCGCAACTTATTTTGTGAATTTTTTTGTATTTACAATTTTTTGTGAATACATTTGCATTCACAGATTCTGATGTGAATTTTTTTTTAATTCACAGGATTTTTTTGTCAATATTCACATTTTTGTGAATAATCAGAATTTTTTCTGTGAATTTTTTTGTATGTTCCGAATATTTGTGAATACAATTGTATTTGTATGCATGCATGTGAATACAAATAACTGAAGTATGAATAAATTTGTATTTATATTCACCCAAAAATCGCGATGTGAATAAATTCGTATTCGCATTTAAAAATAGAATTACGCCCAACTTTGTCGGTATGTTTGAATAGCATTTAAAAAAACGTCACTATCACGTCAAAGGACAATGCGCACGTACTTCGTTCAATTCCGGCATCGAATATAGACAAATACTTTATTGGGTTGTTTCTTCTCTCGATCGGGTTGGTCCAGATAAAAAAAAAAACGAAGCGTGGCAAAAAACAACGTGGAATCGGAGAATATCGACGAGTCGAGGCTTCGCGAACTCGATTATCTTCCCGCTCGTTCGCCACTTCTGAGCAAAAACCATTAAGCGAAAACCGAAAACAATCTACATCGTACGTCTCTTCGTAAACATTGAATTCCAACGTCACAACAATCGCGAGAAGCGTCACGACGATTGCCTAAAAAATCGCGAGTCATCGTAAAATTCGAATCGATCGCGTGCCCATCTCGATCGTACCATTCTCCGATTATCGCAATTACGCAAAGTCGACCAAGTGTCCCGCTTACAAAATATTTCAGCGTCCCTCTGAACATCTCGAATCGATCGTTCGTCGATTCGAGAATATTTTCGCAAACGTTTGAAAAACCAATTGATAAATATTGAAAAGAAATATTTTTTTTTTAATCGAGTAGGTTAGGTCCCGAACGCTTCGAAGGGAAACTTTTATCTTTATTTTTATCCAAAGTTCCGGAAACATTCGTCAGACTCAAGCACGAGGAGGACTCGTCGCGAGATTTTTGTTGTCCTTTTCTTTTTCGATCGTTATCGCATCGATCGTTAATGTCCCATTATCGTGGGCATCGCGGCCAAGGCGCGTAGGCCGCGGAATTTGAGCCCGGTCTTGTGTTTCTCGCACGTTATTAAGAAAGTCACGACGCGACGTTAAAATCTACAAAGTATTAGGAAATAAACGAAGAGAGAAAGAGAGGAAGAGAGAGAGAGAGAGAGAGAGAGAGATCGCGAGAAAATGAGTTAAATTATTCGAAACGTTAAAAAATATGACGAAAACTTAAATTCGTTATTTACACTTATCCTTGGATGCGCATCATTCTGTGTATGCGATATATATATATATATATATATATATATATATATATATATATATATATATATATATATATATATATATATATATATATATATATATATAGTGTCCCTCTTATCTCTGCCACCCGAAATACCTCGATAATTATCGATGTCACAAAAAAATGTCCTAGAAAAAAGTTGTACGGTGTGAAGGGGGCCATCAATTGCGACCAATTATTTTTATTTTTTTAAATTTCGTCGAAGGCGCTGACGCACAGTGGAGGTCACCTCCACTTTTTCAAACAGAATAGTACATTTTTTTTCAACCGTCTTGCGGAGCACCTCAAGCCGCATAAAAAACATCAGGGGTCAAAGTCGTTCAAGGTCATTCAAGGTGAGTATCGATGATACAAATCTAAATATCTCGGATCACTACCAAATATTTGGTGGTGATCCGAGATATTTAGATTTGTATTTCATTTCAATAGGTGACCTTGAATGACCTTGAACGACTTTGACCCCCTAATGTTTTTCATGCAGCTTGAGGTGCTCCGCAAGATGGTTGAAAAAAAATGTACCATTCTGTTTTAAAAAGTCGAGGTCACCTTCATTGTGCGTTAGCGCATACACCGAGATGAAAAAAAATTGGTCGCATTTGTTGGCCCCTTCACACCGTACAACTTTTGTCTGGAACATTTTTTTTGTGACGTCGATGATTACCGAGTTATTTTGGGTGGCAGAAATAAGAAGGACACCCTGTATGTATATATATATATATATATATATATATATATATATATATATATATATATATATATATATATATATATATATATATATATATTCACATACACACTACACTGGAGAAAATAAAGAACGCACCTGGCCGTTCACTTTGCGCTGTTCTTTCCGTACTTAATTTTATCCAGTACTGCACACACACACACACACACACACACACTCACACATATATGTGTGTATATATATATATTGATATCGATTATAAGGAAATCGAGTGAGAAAAGAGAAATTAATCGAAGATTGCGTGAAGGAAACAGATCGTCGTTATAAAAACCGGAAAACGCAAAGCTTTTTTTTGCAGCAAACGAGAATCGCTATCGTTTTTCTTCTCCTTTATCGTTCGTTTTTTCTTCGTTCCAATTTACTTTTCTAGCGAGACTTCACGGGACGTTTCGCGAGTTGATTGGTGGACGCGGGGAAAGTCCTCCCCGGCTGGTCCCTCGTAATTATTCTCTCGTTTCGTTTTTTCTCCTCGTCTTTTTCCATTGTTGTCGTGGTTGTTGTTGTTGTTGTTTTTTTTTTATTTCTCGAATCACTCGAACCGGGCCCTAACACTGTGCCTGAAGTTTATCTTCTTGTTTCGCTCATAATAATCGTTAAATATTCATCATCGATTTTGTGTGTGTATGTGTGTGTGTGTGTGTGTTGTGTGTAGAGAATTGATTACCGTGAAACGATAGATCATAATAATTACTAATTATACTTTATTATAAATTAATTAAAGAGCTCTTAACCGTAGGGTGTTTATGTGTTGTTGTTTCTTCATTATCATTATAGTAGTAGTATGTACGATAGCTTTTTTTTTTTGCTGCTTACTCTTCATGCCTCATATCGGACGAAGTCGACTCGATCGCTTTTTCTCGCTTTTCAACTGTTTTTTGTTTGTTTATTCTCGCGTTTGCTCGGTTTTCTTTTTTATCCGTCCTTCGCTCCCTCCGGCCGTGCCTCTTCGCAGCTCCTCTCGCTTTCCCCGCAGCTGTTGCTCCGAATCCTTGGCGCTCGCTTGAAAAAATTGCCCGAGAATTTTTCGACGAAAGCTCGAAAAAAAATACGAAGTAATGTTTTTTTTTGTTGTTGTTGTCGTTTTCGGTGACTAGCGACATTCCCAAATCTTGACCGTCTGGTCCACGCTTCCGGTCACCACGTACGGATGGCTCTTGTGAAAATCTGTTTTGTAAAGGAACAAGGCAGATTTTGTGAAAAAAACGAGATGGTGAAATTGCAATGTCATTTTTCCCGGTTTCTGTAGGCCGGGCTCCTGTGCTCTATTTATTCTAAAGGGTGTCTCAAAGTGACCTGATATTTTAATTTATCAATAAAACGTATTATTTATTCGAAAAGTACGAATATTTTTAATTTAACGGGGTTCGGAAGAAACGATGAAAAAATCGACGTTTAACCTCCTATTTTTTGCGAGAAAGAAATAGCACGTCTTTAACCACGTTGAAATAAAAAAAATTATTTAATTTTTATTTAAATACACGCACTCAAACGTAACCTCCGAAAGATTTACCGGAAATGATAACTTTACGTAAAATTTAGTCGGTGACCCAACAAACAAAACTTGTTATTCGAATCTTCGATTAATACGGAATTCGCCTGCAAAAATTGTAGCTGACCCACCGTGTGATTTTTTTACAATAATTTATTAAGGGGGAATACCAGTGTGACACTTGCAAAAAATCGATTTTTTTCTTTGTCTTTTTTCGACGATTTATACTTTCAGGAATATCATTATCATTTGTATATTTTGTATCAATATCATTTTATCATGCAAAAATCGATAGTTAAATATTTAAACGCGTTTTTCTCGAAATGAGATTTTCCAAATTTCCTGACATTGTAACTCAAAGACCAATTATCCGATTGACTTGAAATTTGAACTGAGTACTCTTGAATATATTTACTCTACAATGACGTAGAATATTTTTGATTGGATGAAAATTGACGATTTATCATTGAACAAAACGACCATTTTATAGGCAAGAAAACATACATTTTTCATAACTACGCCATTTTGTTAGATTTTTTATATTTTTCGAAAATCCTACGTCATTGTACAGAAAACACCTTCCAGTTTAATGACATTTTTTCCTTTTTCGGTTTCAGCTACTCAATCGGCCGGAATCATGTCAGAAGTGGAGGAACTTTTTTTTTGGCGCCTTTGAAGGCAGCGCATGAGTCGCTTGGATCTCAATATTTTTCTATGAAAAAAATATGTATTATAGGTCAAATATAGCCAAATATATTCTTAATTTTCCGAAACATTTAATTGAGTACTTTTCTTCCAAAAAAATCCCGAAAATCACTCGAATTTTTAGCGTTCACACTGGTATAGCCCCTTAAATTTTGCCATGCGGTATCTGTCTCTCTCTCTCTAAACGGTGATCGGAGCGTCAGCTGTGATTGCTAGGGGAAATTCCTAGACGGCAATTCACGCAGAATGCGATATGAATGTCGCCGAATGCCTACGCTGCAGATCATGCTAAATACAATAAGAATAGAATAAAAGTAATAATAAAATGAAGGATAAAAAATGAATCAAAATATGTTGATTGTAGAACTTAATTTGTTTGAAATTGATTATTACGTATACAACTGTACATATGAAGAACGGCTGTAAACATTTTTATTTAGAAAACTTGAAAATTTCTTTCTGTTTTCGTTCTGTATATTTACCTGAAAATGAAACTTTGAAAATGGCTCAATCAATCTCTCATTATTTATCTGCGTGAACAAAAGCAGATCAATTTTCCGTGAAAAAGAAGCGCCCGCTTACACGTAATTGTGCCATGTTTTGACATTTGTGGACTCGTTAGAGGTGATGTTTGAATTCTTCTAAAGTGAGGTTATGTAGGGTTGCCAACTGCTTAAAACATGAACTCACTAGTAAAGTCGATAATGATCAACCGAGTGCTCAATAACTAATGTCGATTGTAAGTATTTATGAAAATCATCATAAATTTTCATTCTCATGGGTACCAAAATAAAAATAATTTTTATGAGATTGAATTCCATGTATTTTAAACATTCGAAAAAAAATTGTTAAAATTGTCAGTTTGACTTCCAGTTTTTCTTCCGAACTACCTTAATATAAGGTACAAACATGTAGGTTATGTGTAGAACACAATATCCGATAAATGGCCGCCTCGTCTCTGTTTGCAAACGTCCACACTTTTGACGAAATTTTCGATTTTTTTTCTCGAAATTTCGAAATTTTTCGAAATTTTTAATTATTTTTCAAGTTAATTTAACTAAATTTTACTAATTAAAGTTAAATTAACTAAATTTTTCGAAATTTTTAATTCTTGCATTTAAGAACACACCAATTATAGGGATTGTAACTCACTTTTAACCAAAAAAATTGTACGTATTCACAATTGGCGCAGCGTCGATATTTACTATGCAAGTGACGTCACGTACCGAAGCAGCATGGCGGCTAGCGTTTTCGCGGGGAAATTTGGAATGTAACATTCTAATGCATTTCCATGGCACTTATCGATGTCATAAAATAGAAATAAAAATTCTAGTAGTTTATTGCCACCAAAGGATCAAATTGAAACACCTTCCAATGAAGGGTGTAATACGCTATTGCGGACTAATTTCATTAACCCTTTAACTGCCATTGTTGAAAATTTGCTACGTTCACTTTGACCCCGTCGGTAAAAGCGTAAGGACGCTATAGCGGACAAGCTACTTCCCAGTTCCATCAATCTACGCTAGATGCAGCTACAAATGCTGGGTTAGCTTGAAATTCAATGGTGTTGAAGTTTGCATCGTTGGAACTCAACGAAATTTTTTTTTTACATTTTATTTGCCGTATTTTTATTATTATAAAATATCTGTTTTTTAGATTTATATTGTAGATCGCAAAGTATATATCTTAATGAGTGGTCAAAGGCTTTTGGTAGGCAAAATCTTTCAAAACATGTTAAAGGAACTCGGAAATATTTATTTTCGTTGCGTCCCAACGATGCAAACTTCAACCTCATGAAATTCAAACGTAAACGTATGAATTGTGTTAATACGGCAACAATGTTGTCGTGAAAATTTACGACGCTTGCCCCAGCCTTTGATCTGCTGCCCGTTTGTCTGTCCAAGAAAGTAAGTAAATGGACATTCTCGAAATATTTTGCGATAGAATTGTGTAAAGGAAGCTTGATTGGACGAACTAGGCTTTGAAGATTTTTGACTGAATTAGAATAATCGAACCGAGCGGGTAAAAATGTTAGTAGCAAATTTTCTACAGTCCGAAAATACTACTTCCCAGGCCCCTATCGACAAAATTATGGTTGGATATTCATATTTACCCCTTTTTAGCTATACTATCAGAGGAAATGATTTTGAGCCCTCCAGAAATAGGCCCGTTAAAGGGTTAAGGGGTTAGGCCACAGTAACGGGTATAAAATCATGTGCGACATTTGACCATTTTTTTTTCGTATGAAAAAGTGATTCACTCATAAAATTAATTACACATCGTTTTAGTATGAATATCAAGCTGTTAGAAATGTTTTTTTTTTCGATGTACAAAATGGCCGACTACTTGAAACTTCTCGAAACAGCTTTTCTCCAATTTGCGTGACAAATAACGATGCTGAAGTTTGCTTCGTTGGACTGCAACGAATTTGATTTCTTTTAACAGATTTCGCCTACAAAAGTTCTCCAACCATTTTTTTAGATATTTATTTAGCGATCTACATGATAAATCTATAAAAAGAGATTGCCTATAATAATAAAAATATTGAAAATAAAATCTAAAACAGAATTTTCGTTGGGTTCCAACGATGCAAACTTCAACACAATGACAAATAACTTCAACAATTTTCACTCGATTTACTTCAAATTTAAAAGTTACGTTCCAATTTGCATTTCGCAGAGAAGTACGTACGGAATTTCTGATTAATCGAAAACTTTTCATTTTATGAGCAGTTATAACGAAATTTTTCACTGAAAATTAATTTCTCAAGTTCAAATACCTACAACTTTTGAATAAAACAAGATTTTTTAAATTCCGTACGTACTTCGCTTGGTATTCTAATGTAGATTGACGAGAATTTTTGTTTTTTGTTCTAGGTAAAAAATTGGGGATGCTAAATGTCACGCCGCGGAGCGCCTAAAAAAAGATAACAAAAGAAAATATTAGTAGTCGGCCATTTTGTATATCGAAAAAAATATATATATATTTTCTAACAGCTCGATATTGATACTAAATAGATGTGTAATTAATTTTATGATTGGATCACTTTTTCAGACGAAAAAAAATTGTTAAATTCGCACATGATTTTATATCCGTTACTGTGGCCTTAATGAAGCGTCGAATTGCTCAATGGAGCACCGGAATGGTCCGTGGATCATTGGCATACACTTTTCCTTTCAGAATCATTGGCATACACTTTTCCTTTCAGCAAAGCCCAATGGCGTCAAATCGCACGATCTTGGTGGCCAATTCACGACGCCGACAATAACTATGCAGCAACAATGCAGCAAATAACAATTTCTATGCATTGCTCGATCGTGTAATTCTCCATGAATAAACCTCAATACTTCCTGACCCCAGTCAAAGATTAGTACTCTGTGTTCGCCACAAAGAAAATGGCGCGCGATTTAAAATGTCAGGTCATTTGGAGACAGCCTTTATCACGTGTGCAGGCGAACTTACCGACGGACGTGCAGAAGTGTACGTGCGCCTCGAGGGTCTTCATCGCTCGTTTGTTACGGGTGTCCCAGACTCGGAGCGTCTTGTCGTCGGATACGCTCACGATGAATTTACCACCGGGATGGAAGACAATTCCGCGCACCCAATTGTCGTGGCCGAGCAACGTGAAGAGGCAAACCCCGGCGCCCACGTCCCAGACGCGTATGGTCTTGTCGCGGGATCCGGAAGCGAGAAAAGGACCCTCGTGGGCACCCTTGTTGTCCGCACCGGCGGCAGCGTTTATCGACGCCCTCGCGCTGTCGGGCGCCCAAGAGATGCACTCAACCACGTGGTCGTGGTCTCGGAGTTCGAACTTTATTTACGTTCGTTTGTTGGTTTTTTTTTTTTTTGGTTTCGTGAAAAATAAACATTCAATGTAAGAGAAAGTATATCTCGGTTTCTTCCGCCGCATCGTTTCACCAAGCATGGGGGCCTTTTTTGGTTTTTCTGTTGCATTTTGCTGCTCGTTACAGTCACGCTTGAGGATATTACGGATTTGGATGACACAAAAAAAACTTCAAAAAAAAATTAAAAATGAGAATAGTATGGATTTTGTTTTATTTTTGGATTTTCTTGTGGACTAGATGGGGGAAAATATTTTCCGTCACGGTAAAACATTGGGGGAATGAGGGACTGAGAATTTTCCGATGGATAAAACCATTCCTATAAAAATTCGCGCTTATTCCGGGACATTCACGGCCCCCGTCTAAATAATCAAAAAACGATTAAGGGGTCTTGTCACTTTAGACGCTAAAAAAGGCTCCTTTCATGAATTTTTTTGACATTTTTATATTATGGATATTGATATAAAAGTTGCTACACTTAATAAATACACTTTCGAAATACATTTAAACAAAAATGATTTATTCGAGTCGCTATTTATAGACGAAAATGTCATAAAAAATTGTAGGCCTGCGCTGTGATGAAATCTCGGAGATGGATCATCCGAAACAAAAAAATCAAACGGTTTTTCAATTCTGTATGTTAATGGCTACAGCGCACATCATACGATTTTTTATATATGCAAAAATAACAAAATGGCGGACATTTTTCTAAAAACAAAAAAACCGTGTTTTTTTCACCGTTTTTTGGCAACAAAAATAGGAAGTATCAAAAAATGTTAAATCCTTGATATGCACTATAGCTATAGTTGTATATGTGGTTACAATTTTATAAGGATCGGTTCAGTAGTTTCGAAGATTTTATCAACAAACCGTCGAAAAACGTTTCGAGAAAAACGCGTTTAAATTTTGTTCGGATCACATAAATAGATAAAAAAAATTTTTTAAGGAATTTCGAAAGTGTATTTATTAAGTGCAACAACTTTTATATCAATATCTATAATATAAACCTATAAAAAAATTCATGAAAATAGCCTTTTTAGCGTCTAAAGTGCGAAGACCCCTTAAGGGACGAAAAAATATGCTTTTTTTAAGGTTTTTCTTTAAAGGAAAGATTTCTTCGCCGATTTTGAGACTTAGGGTATCTTTTATTACTACTTTTGGCTGTCACGTAGTTTTTAAAAAATAATCTTTAACACGTCGACTGCACACTGGGTCGTTTTGGCCTCATTGCTTCTTCGTGCCAATACGTATTTTTCAAAGCATCTCCCACTTTAAAATAACGTTTGAATATAAAAAACGACCGACCCCAGATGCAGTCAGAGGTTCGTGGCGGAAGTGTCAAAGGGTTTAAAATGGCGGAGGTATAGCACGTTCTTCTGAACTGCATTTTTAAAGCTGGCATGAGGTATAGCTATAAGCTAATTCTTCTGCTAAAATTCTGATGAAATTTGGTATAAATCTTTCTAACCTTATTGTCTAAAACATGACCCTAAATGTCCTTGAAAATTAGAAGAAAAAGTATTTTTTTGTTCCAAAGTGTAGCCTTTTTTCGGAAAATTCAATGGTTTGTTTTAAAGCATAATATTTAAGGGGTCTTCCCACTTTAGACGCTCAAAAAAGGCTATTTTCATGAATTTTTTTGATAGGTTTATATTATACATTGGTATAAAAGTTGTTACTCAATAAATACACTTTAAAATACATTAAATTTTTAAAAATGTATTTATGTAACCCAAACAAACTTTAAACGCATTTTTCTCAAGAAAACGTTTTTCGACGGCTTGTTGATAAAATCTTCGAAACTACTGGAGCGATCCTTATAAAATTTTAACCACATATTCTTTGCAACAATAACTATAGCGCAAATCAAGGATTTTTTAAATTTTGATACTTACTATTTTTTGCCAAAAACGGCGAAATTTTTTTTTTTCGTTTTTTTCAAAAAATGTCCGCCATTTTGTTATTTTTGCATATATCAAAAATCGTAGAATATGCGCTATAGCCATTAACATACTGAATCTAAAACCGTTTGATTTTTTTTTGCGGATGATCCATCTCCGAGATTTCATCAACAGCGCAGACCGACAATTTTTTTAGGACATTTTATCAACTACCATTTTCGTCTATAAATAGTGACTTAACGGGTTATACGCAGTTAGAAATTTCAAAAAATCGATTTTTTATTGCATTTTCGAAATATACAAATATGTGAGTATATTTCCTGAAAATTTCCAATCCATCCAGCGAATATTCTCGGAAATACACACATATTTGTAAGGACGCTCGGATCGCGTCTCCGAGCGTCCGAGAAACTTCAAACGCGTTTTTCTCAAAACGGTGTTTTCAAAGTCGGTGAGCACGATTTCTCAAGAACGGCTCAACCGATCGGTCTGCAATTTTAAAACCTTGTCAGATATATGCTTCAGGTATTGATTTCAGGATAAATATTTCCGATAATTATTTCTAATTTTTTTTCAACGATTTAACGAAAAAAAAAATTGGTCGAAAATCGAAATTGTTTCTTTCCGGAGCCACCATTTTGTCAAAAATTAAAATTTCCACTATTCCTTCGATCAATACCTGGATTCATCTATCCCCTAAAAGAATCTTTTTGGTTTTTTCATTTTAGATAATCCAAACCGGAGATACTTTGCTCACCGCCGGACACTTTTTTTCGGGGACCTCCAGGAGACTTCCTACAGGAGCAATGTTGATGAATATTTTTGAAAATAAAAAATGCCAATCTAAAGCTAAAAGATGCGACTACACTGCCTAATAATTTTCGTTTTGTCCAAATGAAATCCTCGTCCAGAAAAAAATCGTGAAAAAACGACTTTTTTGGCCTTGCAACTGCGTAAAACGCCTTAAATAATTTTTAAATAATGCCTTAAATAATAAGCAATTTAAAAAAAAATGTATTTCGAAAGTGTATTTATTAAATGTAACAACTTTTATATCAATATCTATAATATAAACCTATCAAAAAAATGCATGAAAATAGCCTTGTTTTTAGCGTCTAAAGTGAGAAGACCCCTTCGGTTTCCAACATTTCAATGGTTTGGAAGACCGTGCCACATTTTCGCCATTTTTAAAGATAAAAAAAATGCCATGTAACAGCCAAAAGTGCCAATAAAGTCGTATGATCATACCCTGAGGGTCAAAAAGGGTGACGAAATCTTTGTTTTTGAAAAAAATATCGTAAAGGCCAGTTATTTTTCCTCGCCTAAAGATATCTCCCCCCTTGGATCGTGCAGTCAGAGGGGAAAAAGCGACAGAGTGTAAAAATTACGAGCGAGCTCGTGCCTGGGAGCGCATACGTTGGGGAAATAGGTAAACTCACTTTGGTATCCTTGGTCGCCATATGCCAAATTCTGACGGTTTGATCGTTGGAGCAACTGGCGATTAATTCGCCGCAAGGGCTGACCCTCGCCATTCTGACCCATTCTCTGTGACCGGTGAGGGTCTTTACGCAATAACCCGTGGCTACTTCCCATATTTTGATGGTCTTGTCGCGAGATGCGCTCACGACGAAGTCACCCTGTGGCACGAACGAGACCGAGTTAACGTTGTGATCGTGGCCGTGCATCGTTTTCACGCAGGCAAACGACTGATGAAAATCCCAGAGCTTTATCGACATGTCCGCGCTGCAAGAGACGAGCAACTTGCCGGACGGGTCGAAAGCAATGTCCTGCACGCTGTCCGTGTGACCCTTGAGAGTGCGCTCGAATTCGCCGGTCTCGAAGTCCCATACCTGTCGCGAAACATTGTCAAATTATTTCCGTTTCAGGAGAGGCCGAAAAAGGAACATCCAGTGAGACCCCCGATTTTCTACCACTTGGTGTCTTCTACCACAAACTGGTCAAAGTTTCGATTCGATTCGGGAGGTGAGGCTTAGGCGTTGTTGAGGGGTACCAAATGGTGGGAGACATGCGCATGTTCGGGGTTGTTACGCATTACGGACTCAGAAATTCCCCGACTTTTCCAGGATTTTCAGACAGGTTTTGCAAAAATTCCAGGTTTTGCAAATTGCCCAGTTTAGGGTCAAAGAAAGAACACGTTGTTTTCATCGAATGTATATTTTTTTTAAGTTAACCCCTTGACTGGTGAGCCCGCTATATGGCGGGCTGTCGAAAAGAATGCGTTATATACGAAATTTCTTAGAATTTCAGTACTAAAACCCTTACTCGAGGGTTTTCGGGGTCGCTGACTACGAATCTGCACTCAAAATTTAGAAATTCAAGATGGCGGATCTAATATGGCGAACTGAAAATGCAAAAAATCACTTGACGAGAGCGAATGTTGGTACTCGAGGGTTTTCGGGGTCGCTGACTACGAATCTGCACTCAAAATTTAGAAATTCAAGATGGCGGATCTAATATGGCGAACTGAAAAAGCAAAAAATCACTTGAGAGCGAATGTTGGTACTCGGGGGTTTTCGGGGTCGCTGATTACGAATCTGTACTCAAAATTTAGAAATTCAAGATGGCGGATCCAATATGACGGACCAAAAATGCAAAAATCCATTTGACGAGAGCGAACGTTGGTACTCGGGGGTTTTGAGGTCCCTAATTACGAATCTGCACTTAAAATTTGGAAATTCAAGATGGCGGATCCACTATGGCGGACCGAAAATGCAAAAAGTCATTTGACGAGAGCGAACGTTGGTACTCGGGGGTTTTTGAGGTCCCTGATTATGAATCTGCAGTCAAAACTTAGAATTTCAAAATGGCGGATCTAATATGGCCGACCAAAAATGCAAAAAGTCGTTTGATGTGAGCAAAAATTGGTGCTCGGGGGTTTTCGAGGTCCCTGATTACGAATCTGCACTCCAAATTTGGAAATTGAATACAAATTTATTTCTCACCTCCATCATTGGGTCGCAATTTTTATACGATCCAAAGTGTGCCACGAGGAGGCTGCATGGTAGGATTTGACACGTCACTTTTGTTAAAATTTTTTTTTTGAATTTTTTTTTTGAACGTTTAAAATTTTTTTTTTTTGAATTTTTTTTGAATTCTTTTTGTTTTTCTTTTGTTTGAGTCACGAGTTTTTCACTTACATTTTATCTACCAGAAATATCCAGATCAACTTCGAACCATTTACCAATGAAGTGGTAATTTTTTTAAATTTCGGATCTGCTATCGCGAATTTTCAAATGTTGAGAGTAGATTCGTAATCGGCGACGCCAAAACCTCCAAGTACCAACGTTCGCTTTTGTCAAATGACTTTGTTTCATTTTTAGTCGGCCATATTGGATCCGCCATTTTGCAACTTTAAGTTTCGAGTGCAGATCCGTAATCAGGAACCTCAAAAACCCCGGTGTACCAACGTTCGCTCTCGTCAAATGACTTATTGCATTTTTGGTCCGCCATATTGGATCCGCCATCTTGAATTTCTAAATCTAGAGTGCAGATTCGTAATGAATACTATTGAATACTATAATACGATATTGAAATACTCTTTATGAAACCGCGGTAAGAAATTTATAGCAAGGAAGCAATAGTTTGTGCGTTTCAAATTTTGGCGCCTATTCAAAATGGCCGACTTGACAGCAGCGTTGCCACGTGCCGTAGGGCGCTTTATCGTTTTACGCGAATCAGCTGAAATTTCCTGTTTTATTTCACGAATATCTCGATAACGAGACAGACAAAACGCTGTACTGTTCGTTGAAATGATTCATAAAGATCGCGAGATTTTTTTCCGCCTATTTCCATTCAATTCTTACTATTTTCATTACGTTGCGACAGTCGTATTAGAGTTCTCATGAAGCTTTTGCTATGTCGCCCGTGTATAAGAGCCGAACGTCAATGATTAATTGCTCGACAATCACGCAGACGAAGTACTCGAAATTTTACACGAAGCATAATATAACATAATGAACCGTTTAAGATTATTTCCGTGCAATAGTCAAATACCCTATTGTTCGGATCGACGTTTTCCGTCAGTTTGAAGGTTATGTTTTTTCGCTCGAAACGCCGGTGCTGCGGTGGTCGATGGGTACCATTGCGCCGGCGCGTCAGACTCAGCCCCCTGTCACCATCAGTCATAGGTCGTGTTCGTTGGGCCTCACCATTTTGATACGAACAAGTGCACATGCGCGTAATGATGCGCAATTGGTGGTGCGCTCGTTTCATTGCGCAGTTGCGCGTTGCACATAATCATGCGCATGCGCACGTGTTCGTATCAAAATGATGAGACCCAACGAACACGAAGATACATGGCTTGCGTAATGTCCGTCGTTTTTATTTTCAATCGCAGCCACGTGTGGCGCTACTAGTCACCTGCTCGATAACTATATATATGCCATATAACCTGTGAACCAGCCGAACCCACCAAGAATCGAGAAAATGTTTATGATAATCATTATTATAATATGATTATTTCAATCGTTTAAAATTATGTAACTAGAAATGGATTTGTTTTTTGGTAGTTAGAGGCCGGGAAGTAAGTGGATGCTTACGTGTCGGTTTCTTAACAAGCATGAACATTTCAAGAAATAAATCGATACATATAAATATGAGGAAAAATATATTTATTTCCCTTGAATAATTTTTAAATCTAAAATTTCATCATTTAATATACATTAAAATAAATGACCGGTTTTTTCTTTATAATACACAAATGAACCTTGAATATTTTTTACGCGGTGCAAAATTTCGATTTTTTGTTCTGCCGTTTTATTTTTTGCCAACACATTTTCTGACTCTAGCTGTTCTGTCTTGGTCCACGGAAATAGCGATGGGACACTTCCTTGTTTTAAGTAAGGGATTTTGTATTTGCCCTGAAATTTTTATCATAATTCGAATGTAATAGGAAAAGCATAAAAATTCGGGTTACGACAAAAAAAAATGATCGAAGTCACTGTTCCAAGCACTTTTCCATCGGGACTTAGAAAGTACCCAAATTATTTCGGTTTTCTGGAAATGCTCCTCGCAAACTGCTTTTTCACGTTTCACACAGCTGCTCTTTCGCCGCACAGCTATTTTCCTTCTCGGGTTCTTGGGAATTGTGAAAAAATTCACCTTTTCTGGGTTTGATTTGTACCCTGAGGTACAACCAGGGACGATGCATATCGGTATGATTTATCTCAAACCAATTGCCGCTCTTTGTCGTTTGATAATTATAACGTACACACAATACAGAAGGTACGTCATGGTAAACAAAAACTACACTTCACAGATCGCGGATTGATTTTTTGACATGTAAAATGTTCTGAAAATTGTATTGCACTCATAAGCCACAAGTCACAACACAACCGTAAAACGCGTAAAACTCCAAATACTCCGAAAATGTTATTATTATATCAAGCATGAAACGCGCATGCGTGTAAAAGAAAACGAGCAGATGGCTACTAGCGCCACGAAGTGGACTGTAGCGCAATTAAACTTCCCGGACAACACGCGAGTAATTTATTGCCATTGGAACAGTAGCCAGTTTCAGGGGGCTGGTCAGACTGTAGTAGGGACTGCAGACGCCCACAGCCAGTATTTCTTTCGGACGAAGTGTGTGAGGGATGAAGGGGAATGTAAAAAAAATCGAGCCGGTAGAAAATCGGGGTCTCACTGTACTGCATCGAAGCGACCGTATTTAAAAGTTGGTGGACTGATATAAAAGCCCAAAAGGGCGCAAAATTAATTTTCTTTTCGTTGAATTCGTCACCTTGATCGTTGCATCTTCGCTCGCCGATACAATAAGGCTGAATACCGGATGAAAAATGACTCGGTTTATCGGGGATCTGTGCCCCGTTAGACAGTGTTTTTCCGGCGGCCTCGGTATCCATTCGGATGACAACCTCTTTCCTCGCGTCGGTGCACCCTCTATGAACTCCTTCTCGGCCTCGGACAGCTTAGACTCTAATTCCATTACCTACGTGGCGGCCGAGGAAATAGAAAAAAATAACAAAAGCCACGTTCAGACCAAATGTAAACGAGGCGAGTCGACGATTCGTATTCCGATCATTTTTCGAAGCATTTTCGTTTGCATCCGAACGAACAAAAAAGACCCAACGTGTAGGATGATTGACCTTCTTTTGCAGTCGTATGACGGAGGTCCACTTTTTCTCAAGTAGCCCGCCATATTTACGCTCGACCTCGCCGGGCATGTCAGCCTCTTTCTTGAACGCCTCCAGTGCATCCTGATACCCATTGGTACTTAGATAATCCGCGATCGCCTTATTTCTGCAACGATAACAATACACCGATTATGCACAGTGCACGCTTGAAAGGAAAAACAAGGCAAATGCGTTTTCATTGTGATAGAAGAGTAACGAAGGTAGCTTAAGGGATTACCCCCACTTGCGATTTTGAAAAAATCGATTTTTGTTATTGCATTTTTTTGAAGTATAAGTATCTGAGAATATGTCCTGAAAATTTCAAGTCGATCCGAACAAAATTGACTGAGATATGAGCGTTGAAAGAGAAGAATCCGCGTTGAAAGAGCGTCGAAAGGGAAACTTTAAACGCAAAACGCGTTTAAAGTTTCTCTTTCAACGCTCTTTCAACGCGGATTCTTCTGTGGCAGAAATGCCAGAAATGCCATTTTGAGAAAAACTCTCAAAGTGGCATTTCTGAAGTCGGTGACCAAGATTACTCGAACACTAATGAACCGATCTTCTTGAAATTTTGCAGGCTTATTTAATACATAAAAATGTAACCTTTAATCGTTCGATTTTTATTTTCGAAAAAAATTGCCGTTTTATAGCCAAAAAACGGCCGTTTTTTTTCGTTAAAATCAAACCATTAACTTTGACTGTCCGCCATTTTGTGAAAAATGAATATTTTTTAAAATCCTTCGATTGAAGACTAGTTTATACTTATATTTAATTAAATCCATCCGCATTTTTTTTCAGATGATCCACTTCGCCGCAATGTTGGTCACCGCAAACCGTGTATATAAAAACATTATTTCATTGACGGCCATTTGCCACTAAACAATGTAATATTTTTCAATAAAAAAATTACTGAAAGTTCTTCAAGATGGTATATTGATCGATTAAAAAAGTTTTGTAGTTTTCTTTAAAAAAATTCATGAAAAAGGCCTTTTTTGCGCTACAAGTGGAGGTAACGCCTTAAAGTAGTAGTCTCGCCAAGGCGTTTTTCCATAGATTTTTTTTTCTATTTTGAGAACTCATTCAAGACACTATTAAGAGGCTATACCAGTGTGAACGCTTAAATTTGGGTGATTTTCGGGAATTTTTAGGAAGAAAAGTACTCAATTAAATGTTTCGGAAAATTGAGAATATATTTGGATATATTTGACCTATATACAAAATTTTTTCATAGAAAAATATTGAGATTCAAGCGACTTATGCACTGCCTTTGGAGGCGCAAAAAAAAAAGTTCCTCCACTGCTGACATGATTCCGGCCGATTGAGTAGCTTAAACCGAAAAAGGAAAAAATGTCGTTAAACTGGAAGGTATTTCCTGTACAATGACGTAAGATTTTCGAAAAATATAAAAATCTAACAAAATGGCGTAGTTGTGAAAAAAAAGTCTGTTTTCTTGCCTATAAAATGGTCGTTTTTTTCAATGCGAAATCTTCAATTTTCACCCAATCAAAAATATCCTACGTCATTGAAAAGTAAATATATTCGAGAGTACTCAGTTCAAATTTCAAGTCAATCGGATAATTGCTCTTTGAGTTACAATGTCAGCAAATTTGAAAAATCATGGTCTTGAAGTTTGCATCGTTGGAACGCAACGAAAATTCTGTTTTACATTTTATTTTTATTTTTTTATTATAACCGGCGATTTTTTTAAATAGATTTAAATTAGATTTATCATGTAGATTGCTAAATATCCTAAAAAATGGTAGAAGAACTTTTGTAGGGGAAATCTGTCAGAAGAAATTAAATTCGTTGCAGTCCAACGATGCAAACTTCAGCATCGTGATAAATTTCATTTCGAGAAAAACGCGTTTACAGATTTAACTATCGATTTTTGCAAGGCAAAGTGATATTGATATAAATGATATAAATGATAATGATATTCTTGTAAGTATGAACTGTCGAAAAAGGGGGAAAAATCGATTTTTTTAAAGTGTCACACTGGTATAGCCTTTTAAGTGGGTCGTCTAGTGTGTCAGATCAAAAGAAGAGAAGATGGTCTTGCATGAATTCTATAAAGAAGAGATTGATGATGAGACCATTTTTTTATTATGAATTATATACAAAAACTTTCAAATGCGATTTTCTCAAAAGACGATTTTTTCAAACTGCTGCCATGATCTCTCAAAAACTATTCGATTGATTCTGCTCAAATTTATACACCATCTTTAGTACATATATTACTACAAATTGAACTAAAATAATTAAGATTGCTTCGTTAGTTTTCTTTTTATCAGCTATATAGACCCCAAAAAAAAATACGAAAAATTGAATTTTTTTTCTAAAGCGTAGACATTTTTTTTTTTTGAATTCTAACGTTATTTTAGTTCCATGTAGAGCCTCAAGTCTCACGATTGAAATTGCGTTTAGTTATTTAATTTCAGATAAGCAGAACGGCCGGAATCATGGCAGCAGTGGAGCACCTCTTTTTATATATGTTCCTGTTGCGCGGTGTATGTCCGACTATATTCTATATAATAACTTCAAAAAAATTCACGAAGTTTGTTTAAATGTTAATAAAAATGATATACAATTTATAAATAATTTTATTTCAATGGTTTGTCAAAAAAAAAATCCCCAAAAAAGCATTAAAAAACGGCCTTGACACTAGACGACCCCGTTAAGTGAGTACATGCAAAATTTCAAAGGGATTCACCGTTCTGTATTCGAGATATTGGCGATAAAAGATTGCACGGTATTACACGTGTTCTTATAGGAAACGGTGGAAAATTCCACATTTCATGCAATAACGTCGAAACTTTTCTACAGATTTAAAAACAATCGCAATTACAGAGGAACATATTACGAAGTGGGTAAAAAAAATCACGAACTTTGACCGTCTAGTTTCAGAGATATAGCGAGTTAAATTAAGCAATGTCCAGCGACGCTAGCGCCACGAAGCGACTGGAGCAGACTAGAGCCGGCGACCTGGCGCTGCAAGCGTTCGGCGCGCTCATCGGTAGAAAATGTATCCAGAGACGCAGCAGATTTTCCATACTTACTTCTTTATATTAAATACCATATATACATTGCTAGGTCAAAATTAGTGACTTAATAAAATAAAAAATTCGTCAAAACAATAAAGAAACTTTTATTATCAATTCATCGAAGTGAAATTCATTAGTTCAACGATTCACGATACGATGTCCCACATTTTCGTTGTTCATAACCTCTACATGGTTCTTCTTTTCGTTTCCTCGTTTTGCACGGGTCATAATTTCGACCGCTTTTCTATTTTCGGCGATCGTTTTTCGTTTGGCAAATTTGCCTTTATGTCGCACTTGTTCCATTATTCCGGCCACAGCTCAAATTTTGCATTTCCGTTTATACTAAATATCACGACAAAAATTGGCCGGGCTTGCGCCGTTGCCACGATCTCCACGCTCGCTAGACTACAGTGGTGTGTGCATATCCGTATACGCAGAGTGTCTACATATCAGTAGCCGAAATGGATACTCTGATACAAAAGTGAGGGTTAGGTGATGGAGGGAACGTTGTTATTTTTGGAACTCTAAACATTGTATTAGGTGTTTTCTTCATTACTTTATAAGTTTTTACATCCTGATAAGATGTACAACCTACATTATAAAGATGTTTCGCAACATCTCGAAGCTTTCATCGATTGAGCGGAGAATAAACTTTTCAACGTGACTGTGGCGAGACTACTACCTTAAGGGGGGAGATCCAAGTTTGCAAGACGTCCTTTATTTTTAAGAACGTCTCGATTTTCAGACCCGAAAATGGATCTTGACGCCTATTTCGAAATCGAGAATAGAGGGCAATACTTCGTCCTTTATTTTCGGAAAAATGATGGCAGTCCAGTAAACTCTTCGGAAAGTGTCCACTTCTCAGACTGAAAAATAGACTACTATATTTTTGGACTGGTATTGAAATGTGCTGCATGTGATTTTTCGGAAAATAGTCATTTTCATTGTTCGCAGCCACTGACTGACGAAGGAAGTTAAGTACCAGGATTTGGGCAACATTGTGTAAAAACTACAGGTACCTAATATTAACTTAGCTGCGTTGTATGAACAGTTCTGTATATTAAAGCCTCTCGTGACGAAAATAATAGAAGAAAAGAAGCATGCAAATGTTTATGAAAAATGGATTCAGATTCTAAAATCAACGGATGAAAACAAGTATCTGCAAAAAATAATACAATAAGTATTTTCCATCCCAGTTTCCAGCCCAGGCCGAAATGATTTTTGCCTTGTGTACGAATACGTCGACCAAAAACCGGAATAAGTTAGATATTGACACTGTAAAAGCGGAACTACAAATAAAATCGAATTTCAACAAGCAATGTCAAGAATTTTGTAATTTTATTATAGAAACCGAAAAAGCTCTTAAAGCAACAAAAAGTAATACGAAGTCTACGGTCAAAAAAAGTAATTTTGTTATTGTTTTTATGATAGGTTTTTTTTTAATTTTTGTTCATTATTAAATAACTAAGTACGTACTATTGGCTTTATCTAACGACTACGATGCGTTGGGGCCGAGTGAAATTCCGAATTTTAATGTTCCGAAATTCAAGACGGGGCCAGAACGCTCAAAACTCCGAAAGAATAGTACCCCGAAAGATCAAAACTCCGAAAATCTTAACACCGTCAAAATCATTCGGCTATGGAAGTTTTGAAAGTTTCAAAATTTTCAATAAATCGACGAATTATTTCAAGTGTTTTTTATATTAAGGGGTTACCCCCACTTGCGATTTTGAAAAAATCGATTTTTTTTATGGCATTTTTTTTAAGTATAAGTATCTGTGAATGTGTCCTGAAAATTTCAAGTCGATCCGAACAAAATTGACTGAGATATGAGCGTTGAAAGAGAAGAATCCGCGTTGAAAGAGCGTTGAAAGAGAAACTTTGAACGCGTTTTTCTCAAAATGGCATTTCTGAAGTCGGTGACCAAGATTACTCGAACACTAATGAACCGAACTTCTTGAAATTTTGCAGGCTTATTTAATACATAAAAATGTAGTCTTCAATCGTTCGATTTTTTTTTCGAAAATAAATGGCCGTTTTATAGCCAAAAAACGGCCGTTTTTTTTCGTTAAAATCGAACCATTAACTTTGACTGTCCGCCATTTTGTGAAAAATGAATATTTTTTAAAATCCTTCGATTAAAGACTAGTTTATACTTATATTTGACTAAATCCATCCGCATTTTTTTCTTCAGATGATCTACTTCGCCGCAATGTTGGTCACCGCAAACCGTGTATATAAAAACATTATTTCATTGACGGCCATTTTCCACTAAACAATGTAATATTTTTCAATAAAAAAATTACTGAAAGTTCTTCAAGATGTGTTCTTTAAGATGGTATATTGATCGATTAAAAAAGTTTTGTAGTGTTCTTTTAAAAAATTCATGAAAAAGGCCTTTTTTTGCGCTACAAGTGGGGGTAACGCCTTAAGAAGTGATTTTGCGTCAATCTTGAAATTTGTCTAGACAATGTTATACGTTCTACATCATTTACAGTCAACGTTGTAGACTTTCGCTGGCATGATTTTGACATGAGGGCCGGGTTGAAATTCCGAACTTTGAATGCGCCGACGGTTTAAAATTCCTAATTTTGATGTTCCGAAATTACTACTTTCGTCAAGATTATGCCAGCGAAAGTCTACACAGTTGACTGTAAATGATATAGAACGTATAACATCGTCTAGACAAATTCCGAAATTGACGCAAAATCACGTCGTAATTTTATAAAATTCTTGAACTGTCTCGTCGATTTATTGAAAATTTTGAAACTTTTAAAACTTCCATAGCCGAATTATTTTAACGGTGTTCAGATTTTCGGAGTTTTGGTCTTGCGTGTAAAATTCTTTCGAAGTTTTGATCTTTCGGGGTACTATTCTTTCGGAGTTTTCAGCGTTCTGATCATTCAACGTTCGGAATTTCAACCCGGCCCCGTTCAGATTTTCGGAGTATTGGTCTTTCGAGTAAAATTTTTTCAGAGTTTTGATTTTTCGGAGTTTTGAGAGTTCCGATCATTCAAAGTTCGGAATTTCAACCCGGCCCCGATACACTGCGTATTAAAATTTCTCTTTTTATTAATAAATATCGCTACTGGCACCATAACAAAACACTTTATCAAAAACAACATGATGCCCCTTATGTTCATCATTGGTCCTTTATTTATTTCATCTTATCAAAGCCTCCAAAGCACAGTGGGAGCTGCTGATTCTAGATCCTTTTATGTCACGTCAAGAAGAGCTCATAGCCGAAAACTACTCTATGGCCCCGGAATCGCCGATTAATCGGTAGGTCATTTAGTCACAACATTTTTGAGTCTTGAAACTTTAAGGGGTTAGGCACTCAGAGGCCAAAAATAGGCTTTTTGGGGATGTTTTTTTTTCAGAAAAACTATAAAATAAATCGAGATTACATAAAAAGCCTGTTTATCATACATATGAGTGACTGTATACAATAATTTTTTTAAAGCGATTAATTTCAAAATGGCGACTGTGCAGCGTTTATCTCAAAACTGCATTTTTTAAGTTGGCCGGAAACATAACTCAGACAATTTTCAACCGATTCACGTGAAATGTTGAATATATCTTGAAAAATACATTGTCTATGCAAGTACGTAGGATTTTTCTTTTACATTGCAAAGTTCATTTGTTATTAACAATTATCTGACAAAATTTTTCACTTTCAAAAAAATTTGCCTAATAAATCGTCAGATAATTGTTAATAACGAATGAACTATGCAACGTAAAAAAAATCCTACGTACTTCCATAGACAATGTATTTTTCAAGATATATTCAACATTTCAAGTGTATCGGTTGAAAATGGTCTGAGTTATGTTTCCGGCCAATTAAAAAATGCAGTTTTGAGATAAACGCTGCACAGCCGCCATTTTGAAATTAATCGTTTCAAAAAAATTATTGCATACAGTCACTAATATGTTTGATAAACACCCTTTCTTGGCATTTCGATTTATTTTGTAGTTTTTCTGAAAATAATGCCCAAAAAGCCTATTTTTTGCCTCTAGAGTGGCTTAAGGCCTTGAACGAGTTTTCCTAAAAACTAGTTTTTCGTCAATCTCGTACAAGATAACTAAAAAATGATCCAATCGATCTTTCTGAAATTATGCACACTCCTAGATAACGTAATTACCGTCTATGTGAACCTATGTTCTTTCAAAATTATTTTCGGAAACTAATTTTTGATTAACGACCATAATAAAAATTTCATGAAAAAAGGAACTTTTTTTCAAACCGGTACCGTTTTTCGAATTTTCACTTTTCTTTGGATTTTTTAAGTTCACATGGAGCGTCTAGGTCGTGGAAATCTAAAACTTTTTGGCTCTGATGTTGCAGATCAATGCTCCAGATACTAAGTTGTACGCCGTGGCACAACTCAAGGGACAACCGTCTCTGAAGCATGACGTTGAAGTTCGTATCGTTGAAATGCAACGATTTTTCGTTCATTTTTCATATTTCTATTTTATTTCATTTTTCTATTTCTATTTCATTTTTCATATTTCGTTCATATTTCTTCATTTTCATCATTATCCAAAGCCTTCTTTCTGCATATTGACATCGTAAACCTCTAATAAAAATACGTAAGAACGTTTCAGTGATTTCCCAGGCTGCGTCGACCACAAAACATGTGGAAGATTAAAAAGCATTATTTTTCGTTGTTTCGTTGTATTCCAACGATGCAAACTTCAACATCATCTCTGAAGCAAGAGTCGTGCGCCAGTTTTAAATATCGAAAAAAAATGTTTGCAACATAAAAAGATGTAATAAGGGGGCATCCATTAATTACGTGAGGTGGTTTTGGCGATTTTTCGACCCCCCCTCTCCCCCTGGTGAGATGTCGTGAGATTTTGCTCGACCCCCTCCCCCCTCCCCTAATCTCACGTGAGATTTTTCAAAATGCATACGTTCACGGAAAATACATTGTAGTAGAAGTAACTGCGGTTGTAGTACCATTTACTCCACCATGTAAAGTAGTAGGGAGACTCTCCCTACGTGATAAAAATTATGTGATTACTAAAATTACTAAAATTACTAGAATTACGTGAGATTTGCCGAAGCCCCCCTCTCCCCCACGTGAGATTGGGTGAGATTTCGCTCGACCCCCTCCCCCCCTTAAATGCCTCACGTAATTAATGGACGCCCCCTAATATGTACACAAAATTTTAATTGCGTACAATATTTTCGGTACAACAAAAATGTTGAAAATTCACTTAATTTCGGTTGCCCAAACGGATCTCTGCTCTTAAGACTATAATTCTCGACATTTTGAAGTATTTTTGAGCATGTTCAACTATGTTCAAGTGTATTCAAAGATGTAATAATATGTACACAAAATTTTAATTATAAAGAATAGTTTCGACACAAAAAGTGATGAAAATTTGCTTATTTTCGACTGCCTAAAGGGATCTTCCTTTAAGGGGTTAGGCCACAGTAACGGGTATAAAATTATGTGCGAATTTAACGATTTTTTTCGTATGAAAAAGTGATCCGCTTCAAAAATTAATTACACATCTATTTAGTATGAATATCAAGCTGTTAGAAAATATATATATATTTTTTTTCGATTTGCCAAATGGCCGACTACTCGAAACTTCTCGAAACAGCTTTTTTCCAAATGGCGTGACAAATAACTTCAACAATTTTCACTCGATTTACTTCAAATTTAAACGTTATGTTCCTAATTGAATTTCGCAGAGAAGTACGTACGGAATTTCTGATTAATCGAAAACTTTTCATTTCATGAGCAGTTAAAAGGAAATTTTTGACTGAAAATTCATTTCTTAAGTTCAAATACCTACAACTTTTGAATAAAACAATATTTTTTAAATTCCGTACGTACTTCTCCAGGTATTCTAATGTAGATTGACGAGAATTTTTGTTTTTTGTTCTCGGTAAAAAATTGTGGATGCTAAATGTCACGCCGCGGAGCGCCTAAAAAAAAGAACAAAGAAAATATTAGTAGTCGGCCATTTTGTACATCGAAAAAAAAAAATTTCTAACAGCTTGGTATTCACACTAAATAGATGTGTAATTAATTTTATGAGTGAATCACTTTTTCATACGAAAAAAAAATAGTTAAATTCGCACATGATTTTATACCCGCTACTGTGGCCTAACCCCTTAAGGCAATCATTTTCTATGAATCCTACTGTCCCTTGGAACCGCAAGATTTTTCTCTTCAAATTTTATTTACACCTCTCAATTATTTTGTCCCTCTTATGTATACATTGATACATACGTGTGTATTCTCTAGTTACATTATACACGTACTAATATACAACATATACATTAGCCCCCCGTAAAATCTTTGCGTACATACTGCCGAGGTTCCTCGACGATTCTTTTCGAGACTTTTTCTCTTCACCCCCCTCACTCCCTCATTATCATGAGAATGAATTATTCACGTATTAATAAATTAACCGTGGCTCTATACACGATACAATGTATGAGATGAACGTTCGTGTAACCGGCATGTACCGGCAGAGGGGCTGAGGGCAAGGTATGGGGGTGCACTCGACCTCACAAGCATCTCATAAAAATCCCGCTACACGTGAACATACATGCGCGTCTAATCCACTTATTATGCTTCTTAACCGTACTATTTGTTCTATATATATATATATATATATGTATAATATATATATATATATATATATATATATATATATATATATATATATATATATATATATATATATATATATATATATATACAGGGTGTCCCTCTCATCGCTGCCACCCGAAATAACTCAGTAATTATCGACGTAACAAAAAAATGTTCCAGACAAAAGTTGGACGGTGTGAAGGGGGCCATCAAGAGTGACCAATTTTTTTTTATTTCAGTGGAGGCGGTGACGCCCAGTGAAGGTCACCTCTACTTCTTAAAATGGAATGGTACATTTCTTTCAACCATCTTGTGGAGCACCTCAAGCCCCATAAAAAACATTAGGGGGTCAAAGTCGTTCAAGGTCATTCAAGGTCAGTATTGATGATACAAATCTAAATATCTCGGATCACTACCAAATATTTGGTAGTGATCCGAGATATTTAGATTTGTATTTCATTTTAATAGGTGACCTTGAATGACCTTGACCGACTTTGACCCCCTAATGTCTTTTATGCGGCTTGAGGTGCTCCACAAGATGGTTGAAAAAAAAATGTACCGTTTCATTTTAAAGAGTTGAGGTGATCTTCACCGTGCGTCAGTCTCCGCCGAAATAAAAAAAAATTGGTCGCATTTGATGGCTCCTTCACACCGTACAACTTTTGTCTGGAACATTTTTTTGTGAGGTCGATAATTACCGAGTTATTTCAGGTGGCAGATAAAAGGGACACCCTGTATATATATATTCCGGTCTTGTTTTCTGCACATGTAGCGAGTTCCTCGGGATACTAGAGTGTACAAAGGATGCGGGTGCATGGGCTCTCTCTTTTTCTCTCAGATGTGCAAGCACGTCGTCGAGGCTTCGACTTTGGAATGCGAGAGTATGACCTGCATCTTCCTGCGGTGTAACTCCTGCGTGAAAGGTGGCCCTTGCACTCGTGAGAGAATCTTTGTGTATTTGTATATATTGTATTAATTTCTGTACCGTCTATAAATATATATATATATATATATATATATATATATATATATATATATATATATATATATATATATATCTCAGAGGCTCTCGTACATCATAAACATATACTCGATTCACAAAATCATATGTATAATAATGAACTTCATATGGAATTTTTCGTACTCCGTTTTTTTTTTCGAATTAAGGACATGTACAAGGTCAACATAACCTCACAATTTTCCAACCCAATTTTCTCATAGATGGTAAAAAATGTTTAGGAAAAACAAAGCATTAGGCTCTGGAGAATTCCCTGACGCAGAGCTTGATTTCCTTTTGCCCTAAATATTATTCATCTCCGAGAAATCTCTGTTCGAAAATTTCAGCTATCTCTCTCGCACTCATATGTCACGTGGTGGATCTTCTACCACGTGACATATGGGGCCTTAAGGGCACGTTACCGTTCATGACAATAAAAAATTCGATTTTGTTTTCACATAATTTGCATCCTTAAGGGATCAGCACAGGGTAAAATTTTAAAAAAAATCGATTTTTCCGTTTTTGCATTACCCGATAGTATAGACGATTATGATCATAGACCTGGCATCGCCGATTGATTGTAAGTAGGCAATTTATATGAAAATTCCGCACTCGAAGATTTTTCAACCTATCCGTCTCAAATTTTGGCACATTCTTCACGCCATTCTTTATCTTGCTATGGGAGTTTTTTTAAATGTTCTTTTTTTTTAACGAAAAAGTGTCGAAAAAATAGGCTAAATTCGATACTTTTTTTTCAAACCGCCACCATTTTGTCAATTTTGATATTTAAAAACATCCGTTGCAAGATAGCGGCTTTCATACTGATTGATAATCTGATTGAAAATAATCGAGCTCGAAAATTTTGTGCGCGGAACCTCTGATTAAGAAACCGGCCTGGGAGAGACTATTCGGGCAAAATAGAGTGAACGTTGTAGTGTAAATTGATGTGTGCATGCGTGCGTGAGTATGTGTGTGAATGTAACAAAAAATCTACAAGTTTATTAAATTTTTTTTGTATTAAGGGAGACTTTGTCCTTGGAGTGCCATATTTCAGGTGTTTACATTTTATTTTTTTTTAAAGGAAACGAGTAAAGCTTTTTGAGTGCGGTTTTCTTTCTTGCTTTTATTCATGATATACAGAACGTTAAAAAAAAAATTTGAAAAAAAAAACCAAAATGGCGGCCGTTGCAGCTCCGCGAAAACAGGTCCTCAAATCGCGGGAGGTAAACGGCTGACATCACTGGCCCCTCTTTGTTGATCTGAAACACAAATTCAAAGCATATCATCAATCTGTGACCCTTTGGTCATGGAATGACGGATGGGTTTTTCGTTTAGTACAAATTTCGGAAAATGGCGGCGATTTAAGAAAAAAATCGAATTTTCGCGTTTTTTTTTCGCATAAAAAGATAAATAATAAATGCAAAAATGTATCTATCGAAAAAACGATCCGTCATTCCGTGAAGACATATTTTCTGAGTATGCTCTCCAAATTTCAGGTCGATATGTTAATTACAGCGGTCAGGAGAATGTCAGCCATTTTTAAAAACGTGTTTTCGAGAAAAACGCGTTTAAAGTTTTGTAATGTGTTTACACAAATGTGTTTATAATTACCGCTAATCGGCAATGCCTGGTCCATAGAGGCATGCCTCCTCTTCTTCTAGCTGCTCATGGTGAGCCGCTAACATCTCCCGCTGCATTTCAAGGACAAAGTCTCCCTTAATTAAAAAGATACATATGTGTGTTGACTTCATATAAAATGTACTACAGTACTGATCTCTCACGCTTCTTTACAGTTTCGGTCATTTTATGACAGTTAATAGTAATTCAGATACAGTAGTACACAATAATATTCAATAGTATGTATATTAACGTGAAACAAAAATTCGCTGAATAAATGTCCACGCGCAGTCGGAAACGTTTTTGCATGGGCGATGTGAATACTAAGTTGCAACTCGTTCGAGCGAGTTTCTTGCCGAGAGGATCGCATGCGGAAAAGAGTGAGAGAGACAGACAGAGGTAGTGAGCGCGGAGCGCGCGCCTGGTGGGGGTATGCGATGTATAAAAAAACTTCCCCTTGGGGGCTTTTCGTTTCTTATTCGGAGGTCGGACTGTAGTAATAACAAATGTAATACTCATGTGTAGAAGAATATTATAGTTTTTGTGCAACACGGTGATCAATCTACCATTTGAGGAGTTTCGGGACAATTGACTAAATATTACGATTTGATTTCAATTTATGCAGTGAAGTCTTCGTCATTTACTGAATGTACCCTCCATAGTGTACTCCTTGTTATCTGGTCACGTTGAAAAATGTTTTTTCAATTGTAAATTTTATAGAAACGGCGTAGACGATCGATTTAAAATTTGAAGATTGTATTCAACATATGACAAAGAATTTACTGTATAGAATTTCGTCATTTGTCTCGAAATTTCTTAATAAAAATAAATAATAAATCGATATCATTTGCAGCGTTCATCTACACTATACGTCTATGTACTGACGGTTGAGTGTCCATTTACTGGTCATTTCGTCCATCCACTGACGATCTAGTAATTTCGCTATTTATTCATTAATTCCTGCAATATTATTTCTTGCAATTTCTTTGATTATCTTCTTCTAGTATCAGAATAATATCCGTTGTTAGCTATAGCAATAAAAAATAATAGTTTTCACGATATTTTCATTTTGCGCTCTATCTGAATCCTACAGTGTCGTTATTCGTCCATTCACTCGTCTATTTACCCTATAGAAGTAATCTCGTCGTAACGAGAATCGATGACGTCGATATCCACCTGGCGGAATTGTCGTGAAAGTTTTCCTCGCGGGCGTAACTCAACAGTACCATGCTAATAAACTGTGCACGAGATATTTGCGGGGGTGAATTTACGATCTAGAGAGAATATAATATCCCACGATTATTATACGATGCAGCGGTACGTTATTGTGATTATTGCTATCATTATTATTATTATTATTAATGCTGTTACGACGTGAGCAGGTACAGGACGTTCTATGCTCGGGGCAAGCGGGTAAGCACCCTGTGTTGGTCAATACCTTATCACATTCGACTCGAGCTTTTATTTATTTGTTCATTTTCCGTTAAATCGTGATTCGACTAATTGTTCAACAAGAAACGTAGGTGATAAAAATAATATTGAACAATTATTCCAAGAGAAAAAGCCAATATAACTCATGCTCGTAATTCATTGATACAAAACAATGTCTCATAAAATTAATTTCAGCTCGCGTGTGAAAAAGATCGAATGTTGGGCGACGCCCGCCGCTGGGCCGAGGTATACCGCGAGAGATAACCCAACGACCGGGGTGAAAGGAGAGCTAGCACCACTCGGAAGTTCGCGTTTTTCCTTTTGTTTCCTGCCTCGCGAGCATCATCGTGCTTCTAAAATATCATTATTATATCCAAACTTGTTACTAAAATGTACGAGAATAAAAAAACAATGATAAAATCCTGTAAAAGATGTTCTTTGAAAACAAGGGTCTGAAGTAAAGATCGAGGAAGTTGAGCATACTGATATAACTTAATATCCCACGGTATAAACATCGTGAATTCATTAGAAACCGTTCGAATTAATTCTGTTTTGTTTCGATTTGAGAATACTCTGAATAAAATTATGAGTTACGAATGCCCATAAGAGCACACATATACCTATGTATAATATATGCAAATGTACGTATGTTCAGATCACGCGCGCCAGTGTATTCGCGTGAGTATACGCACAGGCATATATGTCGAGTACAATTTCGTACACTTTCACTGTTAGTAGAGCTCGTGCTTCCCACAAAGTTCATCCAATTATGACGAATGACTGGCTCGCTTTATTCATCAAACACGTTTGCCTCCTCCTCCACATCGAATCACCGTTAAGATTTATCGATATGAATTCGA